>VOPJ01014397.1:0-22616 GCA_014673585.1 Semibalanus balanoides | reverse complement strand
CATTACGCCTATGGACGTTGCATGGAAAGAATCGACTTCAAAATGTCTTTTGCCCCCCAACTTAAAATGTATTTTGCATGGTTGCATACGTTGCATGGAAAGAATCGACTTCAAAATGTATTTTGCCCCCCAACTTCAAATGTCTTTTGCCCCCCAACTGCAAATGAGTTTCCTACGCCACTGAGCCTCTATATTACAAATTCAATGTATCAACCGAACTGCTAAAAACTACCTCAGGTAACATTGCGCCTGAACTATTGGTTATTGACATCACGAACAATCAGAGAACAGAAGTTAAAATTACGTAAATATTATAAATTATTGAAATTCAGATAATTCAGGGGAATTTATATTACATTGACAATCTATACAATATTTCAGATTAATTTGCGTTAAATCAAATACATAAAAACAGTGAGTTAGGTAACCTGCAACTAATTCATTACTATCCCAGGCTAATACATAAGACAAACTACCTTCATTGCAATATTTTTCATTATACTGAAATGTGCAACCAGGAAAAGAGGTTACCTGAGACTTGGCTCCACTTACGGTCTGGTTCCAATCTTAAACAAATAGTTTTGCACGACCTAAAATTAAAAATGTCACGCCGCTTCGCGGCGTCACATCGGTAGCCATCGTCATCTTTGGTTCGTCGTAACGCTGAAGTAAATGAACAGCATGTTTAGCTTCTTATCTTTCAATCAAGCCTATATTTCTGCCTATATTTCTGGTATTTATCAGGCAAACACGTAAAAATTTCGCGCCGCCTGGCGGCGCTAAGTAAACAAGTACCTTTTACACCGACTGCATTGATTCGTCTCTGATTGAATCGGAATGGAAACGTTCGATCCAAATCTCAAATATAAAAAAATCGATTCATCACCGGATGTTTTGTTTCATGAATCGTGATTGAATCAAACCCCGCTTAAAAATAAAGCTGATTGAATCAAAAGATTGTTCAATGTTGTTTCATTAATGAATCAAACGTGAATTGATCAAAATATGTTTTGATTCTTTGAATCGGAAAAAAAAATCATTTCTTCAACCATGAATCAAACGACAAATTTATCATTTATGTTCCAAAATTAATATTGATGGAATCTTTAAAATAAAAATGTTAATTCAACAACCAGGCTGCTAACTATAGCATGACACCAGTCTGCAAATAACCAATCTGCTAACTATAACACGTTCCTATAACATGAAAATTAACATTAAAAATGCTGCGCAAAGGCTTAGATACACGCATATAAATGAGATTATCTTTTCGTCATTTCAGCTGGAGTTATTAATTTAACAATTATCGACGACGACCCTCGCCTGACGTGAAGTCTCAACCACTCCGATCAACAAATTTATCGCTGACGGCCTGCTACCCCCATTCCCCCTCCCGGTCAACAACTTTCCGCTGACGGCTAATGGTTTGCTACCTCCACCGCTCAACATCTTTTTGAAATACGCCAACTGGATTTGCCCCCCCCCCGTCTACAAAAAAAAACGGATGGATCTGCCCTTGTCGTGCACTATCGTCAGGTGGATTCGTGGGCGCTTGCATTTACTACCGGGGGCCAACAAAATGTACTTAAATAAACAGTTCGTGAGTTTGTATTGCACGTGCGATATTTTTGTAATTCATCCTGTTCTAAACTGACACCGTGGAATGAATGAAAAACATGTTAAGGTTCGTGTAGAATGTGGACGGACTTGGAGAAAACCTTCTGTATCGAGACATACATTTTTAGCAAATCCTTCAACTCTACTTCCCGGCTTTACCTAAAAAAAAGTTCGGTTTTGATCACTACAGAAGTGACAAAGCATCATGTAAGTCCCATATTCTGAAATGGGTAGACAAATTTAAAAAAGATAAGCTGGAACGTCGCCGTGGCAGCGGTAGGAAGCGCTCTGCGCGAACTGAAGAAAACATATGCAACACAAAAAATGATGTGCTTCAAAGTCAAGAACGATCGGTGAGGCATTTTTTTTTATTCTCCGATTTAGCCTATACACTGAAAGAACAGTTTGAGAACACCTAGCAAACGTTCTAAAATAACGCCAAGTTTCGAGCTCACATTCTCACAGAATTCTTTTAACGAGCTCATTAACCCATTTTCTGACTGTTCCTATCGTGCACTGCCAGACACGTTCTTCAGAAATCGTCCACATGGGTGTTCTTATATAAACGTCTTCCGTTCTGATAGGGACGCAGCTGCGTAATCCATAAAGTTCTGGCTAGGTTCTGGACTTTTGCCTCACTTTTGCGCTCCATGTCTGCTTTTTAGGCGAAACAAGCGTGGTGGCATGGATAACGTCCTGCAAGTGGGACCAACGGTTTTCTACAGGAATAGACGTTGACGTCATAATAATAACTAATGCGGCTAGCATTACCTCACACTACAAATATGTTCAAAGTTAAGTATTTATAATTTAATTTTTATTTACCACGTTGTTAAAAGACAAAGACAATGGAATTTATATACTTCATATGTTGAAATATAAAATAATTATTTGATTATGACGTCATTTAGAAGCCTTATGTAAAACATATCGAGGCGAAGAGCCAAGGCCCTATAACCGAAGAAGAGCCGAGTCTTAAGAGTTTCCGGTCTGTTCCGTTGGTGGATAGAATTGAATTGGTTTCCGAGGATAATTTATAGTCTGCAAAATAGAAAAGGTGAGCAAATGCAAGTATTGTCCATTCTTTTTGTGTATTTTAAAAAGAAGTATCATATTCGAAAGAGTGAAGCATCTTTGTATTTATTATTTAATGTGCTGCGCTCAAACTCATCTAATTTTGTCCCTCTCCCTAAATGATATTTTAAAACTCAGATAAGTGTTAATGGCACAGATTTAGGCGCATAAATGCATTTTTATCAAGTGAGGACTGATCTGAGAAATGAGAACTGTTTCATTCTGTACTAATTTGACTGGATTATTAGGGGGTGATTTCTGAATCCGCCCCTCCATTATGTGTAATTATCAGAGGCTCTCCATTGCGCGCGTAAAGGTACATGACGACTGCGCCTCTTTCAGTCAGTGTTGTGTTTTCGTTGTTCGTTGTATTGAAGCTGACTGTTGTTTTTGTTACGGGTCGGACAATTGTGACGCGACCTGATGTGCGAAAGCCAGATAATCATTGTCCGCGTAACTGCTGGCGGCTGTCTGGTACTCAGGCCCGGTCCGGCGTTGTTGTTCGTTGAATGTCCTTGTGTGAGATGCTGAAGCCGAGATCAGAACTCGTGCCCTGCAACCCACAGGCGTTGTTTTGTTGGATGTCTGTTTCAAGTACAATGTTATTCCGCTAACATTTTCGCTTATAGTGCGAAACACGTTTCTCAAAGTAGATACGTATGGGTCTCATTTGCCCTATTCAAAATTAGAACCAACACGTTTCAGTTACCCTTGTGCGAACTTCTATGGAAACCTGGATAAGTTATACAAAAGAAATGGAAAACCGTGGTTTTTGGAGACGGCTGCCAGCGGAACTTGCTCTTCATCTGATAACGGTTCTGGGTTCAGGGTTTTAAAAGGGTGAATAATTTTCTACTAAAACTCGATATAGTGTTCTACTGAAGGTCGGAAAGTGTTCCACTTAAAAGATCGATAAGTGTTCTACTAGAAGTCGGAAAGTGTTCTTTCCATTGAGAACGGTTGAGAACGTGAAACGGTTCGTTATTTTAACGCTCTAAAATAACCCCACCTAAGGTTCTCGTTTTGTGTGGTCTGTTTTGAATAGGACAAATGAGAATGGAACACGTTCTCTGAGAACGGCTAGCGATCTACCTTTTTTCTCAGTGTTGCTATTTAATCGCGAGATGCCAGGGGGAGGGGGCGAGGAGGGGCCTGGGGTTTGACCCCCCATGGGACCCCCTCCACTCGGAGGCAGGGGATTGCAGTCAGGCGCTTGGCCTGTCAAGAGAATCAATCACTCCACAGGATTTTGAAAAGAGATCTGCGCATGCATCCATACCGGCTACAGATCTGCCAAAGATACAGAAGTGATAAAGCATCATGTAAGTCCCATATTCTGAAATGGGTAAACAAATTAAAAAAAAGATAAGCTGGAATGTATTTGTATTTAGCGATAAATCCACTTCAGTGACTTTCATTATCGCACGTCATTTGATAATGCACATTACACTTGGACGAGATGGACACATGAAAGAGCTATCAATACACTATCATTCGCATTCACAGTTAATGTTCACACCTCAATCATCACATGTAACACAACATTCACGACACACTGAATCAACGATACCATTAGGTATCCATGAGTATGATATCGAGTTCATTGATTTTCATGTCACTTTCGCTCGCGTGTTAATTGCGTTGCAGTTGTGGTCGGAATGATTTGTTGAGTGGGGGTAAATGGCAGCTGATTGTCGGAGTGATAGCGCTGTATATTGAGTCTTTTGCGTCCGGTTTTCTGTCTTCTAAATGTGTGGCTAAGGTTATCTAATCTGAGTTTCTGGTTGCATGGGTGTGTCGTTGGTCGCCGGTCTCTCCTATGGTGTCGAAGAGTGCCTTTGGTATCCCAGTGACTATCACGTTGTGGACCATACAGAGTCTGTGGTAGAAGTACAGTTCACTGCTGCTCATTCCAATCGTAACAATTGCGAAAAACACATAGACAGAGTATCATATCAGCGCTTTCCGGAACAACCCTAGCACAAAAGTTCAGAATCTTCTGCACTCTAAACGCTATTTGATGTTCGCCACATGTATCCGTATATCAGACAAGCCGTACCGTTCACATCGATACACGAGGCCCTGGACGATTGATCTTATGACAGTGTAGGTGATGAACATGTCTGGCGTGATTGAGTGCTATCAATACACCGGTACACTTCCTAGTCATAACATCGATGTGTGATTGGTGGTTTAAATGACGATCCATGGTAATGCCGAGGTTTTTGACGACTCGACTGTCAAGTACAGTTGAACCACAGAAGCTAATCTCAACTGGTGACATATTCCTGAGCATGCCACGTCGCCGTGGCAGCGGTAGGAAGCGCTCTGCGCGAACTGAAGAAAACATCTGCAACACATAAAATGATGTGCTTCAAAGTCCAGAACGATCGGTGAGGCATTTTTTTTCTCCGATTTTCTACCTGATCGGCAGAAACGCATGACAATGGTGAGGTGGTTCAACCAGCACCCAACTGTACTCGACAAACTCTGGTTTAGATGAGGCTCACTTTTGGCTCACGGGGAATGTGAATAGCTGGAACGCGGTGCACTGGGGAACAGACAAGCCAGATAAAGTTCTCACTACAACACTTTACCCTAAAAAGTGACTGTGTGGATGGCGATGAGGCGAGGCGGTGGCACCATCGCGTCGGTCCGTTATTCTTTAAAGATGCGGAAGGCAATGCTTTGACGGTGAATCAAGAACGATACGTCGAGCACGTCCTGACACCGTTGTGGGAGAGGCTGGGCGACAAATATCGAAACGATCGGAGACAACAAGTTAGTGCGACTCCATACACTGCCCGACGATCACTGCAATGGCTGCAGGAGAGGTTCCCTCGGAGCCTCATCAGCTCGAAAACTGATGTGGAGTGGGCGCCTAACACGCCAGACCTAAGCCCCTTATACTTTTTTATGTGGGGCTACCTGAAAGCTCGGGTCTACGTTGATAGCCGCGCAACACGGAGGAACTGAAGGCAGCAATCAGGTTAGAAACCGGACGGATCCTACAGGACATGGTCAACAAGGCAGTGACACACCCAGAAACCGTGCGTTTCCCCACGGTCCTGCGGCGCAAGGGTGGTCATCTGGAGCACCTAATGTGGTAAAATGACAGTGTGGTGCTGCGTATGTCGTATGTTCTGTTTTGCCATGTTGTTGTGAGTTCATTGGTATATGAATCAAGTGAGTCCAATTACCAATACAAAAGATATTAACCATGATCTGAGGACACTTTTTTCTTGGACGCATGGTATTTCGGATTCTGCACTAAACATGACACGTATTATGATGTAAAAAGAAGAAAAACGTAAAAGCATCTGATGATTGTGCAGCTCGAATCTACCTTCAAACCAGATATCGACGGTTTTAAACCGACTGAGCCATTTGCCCCGATGTGCGGTGTACTGCTATTGTCCTTATTGTTGGATCCCAGCGTGCGGTCTATTATATAGTATAATTATTATATATAATATATATATAACTAATATAATATATTTATATAGACCATCTCTGCCTAAGGAAGATAAGCCAGAACGATCTCCGATAGTTGTGACATCGGATACTTCCAGAACAACAGGGAGCAGACTCAGAAACTTGTCCACAAAAATAGAGAAAACCAAGTCACATCGGGAATTTCTGACGACATGCAGCAAGAAGCAGCTTTTGCCGAAGGGATTCCGGCTGAAGTGGATCAGCCACGACATGGGGTCCTACATTGGACGACACTACGGCCGGCATCCTCAGCAAAGCTTCCCAGGACCTGGTCGAAGCGTGTCAACGGCTAGCTGGCAAGAAACTGGCCACGTTGACACAGGAGTTTGAGACGGG
Organism: Semibalanus balanoides; assembly: GCA_014673585.1. Taxonomy (NCBI): domain Eukaryota; kingdom Metazoa; phylum Arthropoda; class Thecostraca; order Balanomorpha; family Balanidae; genus Semibalanus; species Semibalanus balanoides. Next base: position 16,094 of record VOPJ01014397.1, on the reverse strand, counting down.
CTGGAGAGAACTGTCGTCCAGGCTTCCCAACAACGATCTGAACCGGTTGTCGGCCCAGCTAAGTAGGGACAAAATAAGGGTTGCCGAATAAGCTCAGAAAACTAAAAGATCTTCGTAGCAGGCACTTTTCTCTAAGAGCATGTGTCGATTTACAAACTGATGTACTCAGTGATGTTGACGACGCTAGTGTTGATGTTGATGTTGACGTTGATGTTGAAGACGTTGATGTTGATGACAACGTTGAAGTTAAGGTTGGTGTTGAGGTATGTACCGGGAAAGCGGTGGGTGAAATGAGAAGAGACATGTTTAGGTACGGGAACGGTGATAGGGGAGCAAATGGAACTGATCGATGGTGAGGAGGATACTGACAGAGGTGATTTGAGCGTTAGAGAGGCCAAAGCACAAAGATGAAAGGAGGACAGTTAGGTCTCATACACTCCATGGCGCAGACGTAGATGTTGTGGTAGAAGTGGTGAGTGATAATGAAAGAAAACCGGTTGATAAAACGAGATTGGTTAGTAAGTCGGGTCAATGTAAGACCAGACGGGAACAATGTAAGTCATGACAAATCTATTAGGAGCGTGCGGGTGACGAACTTATCTTATAAGGTCCTATCAACAGATCAACTGTCTCTGCTTAGTAAGGGTCTAGGCTTTGTACCTGTGGGGTGGCCAACAATAGTTGTCACGTGACTGCCCGCGAGGCTAGAAATGTTGTGTTTGATTGTAAGCCCTTTTCGGGCATTCTAGATCGGAATCTGCTAAGTTATAAAATGTGATTGATTAATTCGTAAATATAGAAACTGATCGTTCGTATAAGAATGTCAGATGCATTACAACCTTACATGGCGCGATCGGTTTTCAAGAACCATTAATGGCAAGCGATAACCTGAGTGCTCTCGACACTTAAAGGGACTGTCCCACCTTAACATTAGACCCCCCCCTTCAGGTTTTTTCCTGGATTCGGGAAACGGGCGCGTTACGCCGCCAAATTTTCATACCCTGTCTATCATCTTTGTCCAGCTGGTTCAAAAAAGTTTGACAATATGTCATGTCAGGTCAGGTCACCAGGCTAGGTCAAGTGACCCCACCTCCGAAAAAGTTTGTGTTCCACCAAAGCCACAGTTTTTTAGCGGATTGTTTCCGTTTACTTACAGAGTTTTCATAAGAGACATGACTATCTTAAAGTTTGTTTATCTCGGATTTTGATATCGGTGACCATAAGGTCAGGTCAATTTCCTGACCTCCCCATTATAAGTGAATGGGAAATAAACAGATGGCTCTTATTCTGAAAAGTATGGCATTGATCAGGTGAATTGTTTCAGAATCATGTTTTTTTTTAGCTCATTCTGAATTGACCTAGGTGCGATTGCTTCTAAAAGATCTCTACCAAGGTCATCTGAGGTCATCTGAGGTCATCCAGCAATGATTGCTAATAACTTCTGATATTAATGAAAATAGAGACGAGCGGATTACACCATGTATTGTATCGTCTGTCCGCGTCCCCCATATGCAACATGACCTATCTGGGTCACCAAATGACCTTGACCTTTGAGTCAATTTTGGAAGTTGACCTTACGGTCATACAATTATCATGTTTCAAAGGTGTCTTGACGAGAAGGAACACTAGTGTTGAATTGAGTTATGTGTCATTTATAGATAAAAGCATTCAGGAAAACATATTTTACCAAAAACTTGCATTTTTGGACATTTTGATACCTCTGGATCCCAACTATGACCTGAGATGAAATTTGAGGGACATACATGCGATCTGCAAATTTAAAATCTATCTTAATGCTTCTTTACATGATTACTTCCTAGCTATCATAGTTTCCGAGATATTTGGGGATATCTGGAATAAATGTTCCTAAATTCTGGAAAAATTTGAGGGAAAATTTGCACCTTGATGACCTCTGGTGACTCTAATATTGACCTAGCAATAATTCAACAAATAGTTTCCAAATCCGCCTTTTGACGAGCTCATCGGAACGGTATTTTTTGGTTTTATGTCTAGGTCCCATAGAAGCCGAGTTAGAAGGGGGGGTGGTCTCAAAACACCCCCCCCCCCCCCCCGGCCCGAAGGAAGGTGGCGCCGAGCACCCGGCCCGGGCGCGAGTTTAAGCAATAGCAGCGGAAAGCATGGAAAGAGTTAATGCAAGGCCATAGATACTAGTTAAACCCGTTCCGGGTTAGGCAGCGAATGGCGAAACGGTCACAGGCACGTGACGATCACACGCTCCCTATTCAAATAGTGTAAATCGGCCTACTTGAACGTCTACCAGTTATACCTTAGGTGCCAGCAGGTACGAATTGAGCACCTACTGATAGATCAAAATGCCCTCTTACAGCTCGCTAATTGGTCATTTTCTCCAAAAATGCAAGGATTAGCCCACTAGGAGACCGCCAAGACCCATGCCCATTATAAGGTCTATGTTGCCGCGTCGGTCGAAACGCAGCTTTCTCATCCCCCTGGTAGACCGAGAAATGCCACGTCGACGCACCTTCAAGTCTACCAAAGAAATAACATCTCCCGTCCGGCCACCCCATTGGTGGAAATCGGCTCGTCATTTTGACGTCACTGAGACAGGTGGACACGTTACGGAGATAGCCATGACAACCCCTGGGAGTTAATGAAGAATCGCTGCCTCAGGAAAGCCCCATATCGGACATTTCGGCACTTGCAGGTGCATACAGCAACAGCTATCAGACCTTCGGACCATTCAATGCATGGTCCAAGGTTACGTGAGGCGCAGAGAGACTCCGCTATGGAGCAGCTGTTCCATATGGCGACTGCCACACAAACACAGAGTAGTGTGCGGGATGCACCAAAAACCAACCATTGGGCCACCAACGCGAGGTCAGAAACATTTAATACCACCAAGCGCACATTAAACGACAATGTCAACTGTAGCCATTCGAAACATATCGCCGCGACTTGGGCTGGACTTTTCAAAAGCCAACCCGGACTCAGATTCAGCCAATGTCACCCAGATGAGACAGCCTGTGACGCTCAGCTAAGACAGGCCATCGATACCACCACGGCGATACGTGGCGCACGTACGGAGGTGCTCCAAGCACTGGACAAAATCGACAGCATCACTATGCAACTGCACCAGGGGCGTCGCCCGATATTTTGAGTGGGGGGGGGGGACGGACACTGTGGATCCAGCCGTCGGTTTGGGCAACTTTTTTGACAAAAACAGCACCCCCATTTTTGTCTCCCCGGATTTTGGGCCGGTCACCTTTTTTTTGGTATAAGAGCTTAAAAAGCATAAAAATAAACGCAAAAGCGCAATTACTTTTTAGCATACATGCTGCGGAATATTTCATTATAAGTAGTTAATAAACGTTAATCTCAACCGACTTCGCGGGTGTCCCCGACAGTTTTTAAGTGTGGGGTCAGATTGAAATGACGAAAAAAAAAAAAAAGCTTATTTGCAGCATTTCAGTATAAAATTTCCATGTTATAGCTAGGTCCTACTTACATTATTAAGCGGGCCGCGATCGGCGCGAAAATTTTACGGTTCTGCCTGATAAAACCCAGAAATATAGACGTGGGCTCCGGCCTTGTAGATTTTTAAGTGCTAAGACACAAATTTTTTAAAATCAATGGCAACTTGCCGAAAGCAGTTTGTGTTGTATTACTGCCGGATAAACCTGGATTTTGACCGCTGCAAAGGCATTTTGACGATAAATTGTTATATTTCTGATTAATTGTTAATAATCCCATACAATACATTTTTCGATTCGATATGTACCAACCTTTTTAAGAAGAGCTTCTATATCCATATTTATTTCAACACCTAAAACCACGTGGGAAAGCAAAAAGACTTAAGAGGCCAAAATGTGGGTAGGGACAGGCACAGACAGACAGAACACTATTTACTGTATTAGGAAAAACATTGCACAAAGTGTGCCGTAAACAACCAAACAGAGCCCATTTCGCGTCATTGCCTCCCCCATGTCTTCTGCTGTCTAAACGCTGTTTAAATTGCTGCTAATTCCCTTCAAAAGGGAAAAAAGTCAAAAGGGGAAAAGGCCCCGAGCACAGCTTTTCAACGCAGTGCGATATTGAAAAAAAATGCATTGTTTCCGAGTGAAGTGCAGTAAATGCCTGGGGAGACTAATCCAAAACTGGAGGGGATAATCCCCCCCCCCCAGCCTAACGGCTGGGGGACGGTGTCCCCCGTCCCCCCTGTGGCGACACGCCCTTGGTATGCACACAAGCAATCCAGCTGTTGCTCGTAAAAACTTCCACATGCTGGTTTAAAAACCCAATGAACCTGTGAGAGAGCTTGTAATTCGCTGCAAGCAGGCTGCTGCCGACTGCAGTTTTTAATGTCCATCCTGTGCTGGTGATCTGACTGGCTGGATGCTAATCGATCAAATCATATGCGGCGTCCAAAACGAAATACTACAGCAGGAACTTCTGCAGAAGCACAGCACTCTCACTAGCTTTGACTCACTGCGGACGTACTGTGAGGTATTCGAGTCAGCGCACAGAGATAAACAGCGGCTATCCAACACTTCTGCCAATACAGTAGCAGGAGCTCTAACCAATGTTCCCACTGTTTCTAATGACGAAGCTGTACATGCTGGATCAGAGCTGGGACCAGGGGTAGCTGCCGGCATGTCTGCTTACGCAAAAAAGAAACAGTACATATCTGCTCAAGCAGCGAGGTGCACACACTGCGGCAGTGGTGCCCACCCAGAGGGCCGGCAGCGGTGCCCACCCAGAGGGCCGGCAGGGCTGTCCCGCGCGAGACAAACACTGCAAACGCTGCGCAAAGAAAGGACACTTCGATGCTGTGTGCCGCAGTAAAATAACTTTGAGTTCATTGCGGTATTCGGAGCCCGACTTAGTGGCTGCTGTCGGCTGTGGTCTTCCTCGATTACAGGTCAGAGTAGCCCATGCTGGGACCAGCAGCTCACACGTCTTCGGTGTCATTGCCGACACGGGCGCCGAGGTCACCGTTATCGGTCACTCACACCTCCAGCAAAAAGTGTCCCACATTTTAAAGTCGTCTAACTCCGAAATCATTTAAGGTAAAAAGTCCACGCTTTCACCGGTCAATAGCCAGATTCAAGCAAATATATTATCATAAAGACATCATGATGTGCTCCGCTCCACATTACACCCTGATGACATGTTCCAGGTGTCGTCCTTTCCGCTCCTCGCCCGGACTCGCTCTGATCTGCGTCGCCTCGATCACTTTTTCGCACGTAGAGATCTATCGAATCTCACTTCTGATGGCGTTTTTCAGGTCCGTCTGGCCCTGTGGGTCGTCCTGGTACACCTTGCTCTTTAGATAACCCCAGAGAAAGAAGTCCATGGAGGTCAGGTCAGGCGAGTGCGCTGGCCATGGGCGTTTGGTCTTTCGGCTGATTAGGCGACCTTCTGTGCGTTCTTGCAGCCACTAAAGCGCCATGGCGGAGGTGTGCGGGACTGCACCATTCTGCTGGAACCAGAAGCCTTGTTCGACAGTTCCATATTTCTGCACGTGACGCTTTCCAGAAGGGCCTGGATGTAGCGCTCCTTGGTGACTGTTGCCGTCGTGCCATCAGGGTGTTCGAACTAGAATGGCCCGATGGTCCCACTGGCGCTGATAGCGCGCCAGACCGTGACCTTGCTGCTGTGCAGCGGCTTCTCCAGAACGACATCGGGACGATCTGCAACCCAGATCCTGCAGTTCTGGGTGTTAACCTTCCCATCTAGATGGAAATGGGCCTTATCGCTAAACCAGATTTTCTCAAGGAAGTTGGGATCCATTTCCAATTTGATGTTAAGCCACTTGGCGTACGTCGCCATCTGTTCAAAATCGATTGATCTTAACTTCTGGTGGATTGCCACCTTGTAGGGTGTCAGGCCAAGGTCTTCAGCAAGGATCTTCCTGGTGGAAGTGTGACTGATGTCAGCCTCCTACGCAATGCGCCTGGTCGATTTTGGTGGAGTTTGATTAATGATGGTCTGTACCTTTCGAACGTTTTCTTGGGATCTAGCGGATCGTTTCCGACCACTTCTGCCCTTGTTCAGATTTATAATTTTTCCCTCAGCCAGAAACTGTTCCGATAACCTCAGAATTGTCTTCTTGTCCGGTGTTAATTTAGTGTTGAAATCACTCCGATATGTCCGCTGAGTGACGATGACAGGTCTCCCAGTATAATTGTACGATTTTAATCTTTGCTCAGTGAGTTCATGACTATGACTAAAAGTGTCTGTCACACAAATTTCCTTTGCACGTGCAAGTGATTTTCAGAAAAAAATATGCTACAACTCATTTAATAGGACCTCCTTCCAGGGGGAAAATGTGGGACACTTTCTTTCCACCCGGTATTGCTGACTATGGTACGCCGGGTCCATGAGATCTGCGACAGGTCTTGCATTTAAATGACTTTTATGTGTGGGTGGACTGTTGCCAGACAGAGCCGGCCACTCGAGTTCCATTACCTGTAGGTTACCTATGAAGGTGTCTAGGTCTACCTCACAGTTTCCACCTGTAGGTTTGACCAAATCCGCTACGAGTGAGTGCCTATGCATATATATAAACCGCTGGCCGGCAGGTTGGTCGCAGTTTCCAAGGCCGCGTCGTACTCTGCCAAAGAAGTTTTCGAGGCGTTCTTGACTGAGACGCCGGGTCTGCAGAAACATAACACCTCGCGTTCTAATTCTCTCCCACAGTTCTTCAATACCTTTAAGGGACATGATCCAGCCTTGAACACAGTGGATTCTTTGTTCCCAGGAGGAGCACAAAACCTTAACCCCTTCAAATAGCGTGATGCTGTTTTTATTCACTGAGTGATGAAGTGATTTTCGAGTCATCCGACGGCGCAGTTCTACCATATCCTCACACATTGAGTTGCAAGCATCAAAACAGTCATTAACTTTCTGAATGAAGCTAGCAGTTGGAACCGCTTCCGGTGGCAGATCACCGGTGTGAACCAGTAGATGGATGGCCCCCGCCACTGAATGGGATAAAACATGGGCAGCAGTTTTTACCTTCAGTTTTTAAAATGCCGGGAGATTTATGTGGCGGCCAGTCAACTTAGGTGCGAGCCTTATCTTCAATCTGCTATCAAAATTGTACATATCACTGACATATTTCCATGACACTCTCTCACCACGGACCTCAAAATCATAATTTTTCAAGTTGTTTCGTACACTTTTCAGGAGATGAGGCGGATCGAACAAGAAAACCACTTTTTGCCCGTTGTGATGGAAGAACGGCTGCGACGATGGACCCAGGGCAGAGCGCATCGCCATATTTGTAGCGCCCTGATCACAGACCACCACCTGGACTTTCAGTCCGATTTCATGTAGTCGGTCGATACAGCACCGGAGCAACTCCGCTAGTCTTGATGCTGGAAAACATACAACAGTTGGACAATGCATTGTGCTACACCAAACGTTGAGGGCATCATCCGCACCGTTTACCACGGGCTTGCACACATTCCAAGACAAAAAGTAGACTGGTTTGGCTTCTGTCTATCTCATTCGGGGGGGAGTCCAAAGTTATATGGTAGCATGGGCGTGACTTCTCCTGCTTGCTCATAGGGTTACATGTTAAAATGCCACTTTTCAAGCCAAGTTTTCGAGACTTTCTTCAAAGAAATATATATAATTTATCATTAGAATAAAGGTTGAGCGTATTATTCGATTTGCGGATCAAAATATCAAGCCCAACAACATTCTCGAGTTATTAGCCAAAGTAGCGATCGCGCCACCCGCCGAACTACTTTTGTCAGTACCAAGATGGCCGCCGTCATAAGACAACTCGGCCAATGGGGGTCGCAGGGACAATGCTTACCATTACGCTTATATCTGAGGTTGTTGATCGAAACAAAAGCGAAAAAAACGCTGAAACAAAATACACGCCGCGAGTAAGATGCAGCCATATCCTGGAATATTATTCCAGATCTGGTTGTGGCCTTCACTTTTTGGTATGGTTTCTAGTCTTTATAGTATATTTCTAGTGTGTATCAAAGAAAATTTGAGTACCCAGTGTATACTGCCCTGATCTCATTTGACACACCTTGTTATATGTAAAAAAGCAACGTGTGCCTTCAAATAAACCTGTTACACGTTTGTTGACGCACGTAGTTTTTCAAGAAATTGAGCACTGTTTGTGAGAAACAAATGTCAGAATCGTGTTCGGCAGCAATTACTTCATATATTTCACCACAAGCGTCGTACATTGGACAACTTTAACAGAAGTGAAATTAGATGAGTTTTAGAAACTAAAAAGGGGAAGATAGACCGACTGTACATGCAACTACCTACATCTAAAAATTGCATGTTTGTGATAATACGTTTTTGGCGGCGTGACGCCCCCCTCCCCCTCCCTGAGTTATGGCGCCTCCCCCAACATAATTGTGTTCGTATCACTTTTTCAGACGAGGTTGCGCCCAAGGCTCTAACAAGGTAGGCCATTCCGGCAAAAAACAGGGTCTCAAGGCCACGGGGGCGCAGTCAGCTTTGTAGCAGTCGTGCACCGCCAACTGACTAATCGAGAAATGTAAACAACAGGATCGACCAATCAGCGACTGCGTGTTGGTCGTCGCTGATTGGTTGACGCTTCTGAATGACATTACAGTGAACCATCGACATATAAACCGACTTACATGTTGACATTGGTTTAACGCATTTTTTTGCCATATTTTCTAGATGGGTTCAAACAAATCTTCATTATTCGTTCAAAATTTCAATTTACTGATTTCTGATGGTATCATTTGTTTATCACCGCAAGAACCTATAAGAAATAATTATGTTATTCTTATTTTTTTTCCGTTGTTTTTATACTGAATGAGAAAAAATATAGTTCATAAACAGTTTTATTGCCACGCCGTAATGAATATCTTATGGAAAATATTTTCACCACTTTTCTAGAGGTTCAGTCATTGTGGATGATATGTTTGACAAATATTAAAATGAGGTTTCAAAATGTCTTTATATCATGCTCGCAAGGTCTTAGGGACTGGAATGAGCATAATTTTGTTTGTGCAATGGTGGTTAAAGCTGAAAAAATTTCTTTTATTTGAACGCGATTTATCACCTTAAGTGGTTATTGTGAATTAAAAGTATGATATTCACACAATCAGTGTGAAATTCTTAGCTCAATGATGGCCATGAAATTGTATAAAAATATGTAATATTTCATCATGGTTCTGAGTTGTGTCCGACTTGCCCACAGGTCAAAATGGTGTGTATTTATATTTCAAGAAGTAGGTACTGAATCAAATATGTAAATGTTTTTGTATATTAAATCTAAAAATACAATTTGTCACGAAGTTTGATGAAATCGTGTAGTGTCATACTTGTATGTGCATCTTAGATATCGGGCTTGGCGCAATGTGAACCCATAGACCCCATGTTGAAGGAAATTATCTGCGCTACCTAGTATTTTATATACCGTGCTCAAGGCCTGATTGGTCGTGACGTCAGCGGCACACAAGGTATGCTAGCCGGCATGATCAGCGTGTTAAATCCCATCCATCGGGATCCCACCCTCTAACTCGAAAACGAAAAAGACTAGCAAGACGCAGAAAGCAGTGTTCGAAAGCTCTTCGCAAGTGCATTCGAAGTTACCGGGTGGTCCAGGGGGTGTCATCCCTATCTCCGTAACGTGTCCAGAAATACACATGACGTCACCCTTGCTTTAGTCCAATTCTGGCGCATGTCGCTTGCGGTCGGTTTAACAGTTTTTCGCAAATAACTATTTAGCAAATAAAGATGACAACAAATATGTTTATGTCATCCGTGTTTGTCTTCTCAGACGCGCGATTTACACAATTTTACGTGGTATAGGTCAAATTCAAAAGTTTGAAAGTTTTCAACCGGCACGGCGCGAGATTGGGTCTGGAGCAGATTTAACACAGCTGAACTTTGGTGATCTCTAGTTTCCTCATTATTGACCTGAGCCAAAAATGATCAAAATCATTTATATTTGCGCTTTCCTATGCTGTCTTTGATTTGTATGTAACTTTTAAAATTTACTAGCTAGACTCTCTCAAAATAACATTAGCTACAATGGCGGAAGAGGCCGATGGATACACGTGACCGTGACGTTACGCTCTGACGTCATGATCACGTAAAATCACCGGATGACTCTACCTGATATATATGGCCTTGGGGTGTTCCATATAAAAGTAGACCCAGCAGAATCACTATATTTAAAAAACTAAGCAATATTTTTATTTTTCACGTGCGTTTCTGGGTAGAGGACACTACCGCACGTAACTATGACAACTGTTGTCGTAAAATGTTGTTTATAGTCAAATTATTTTAAGTTGAATGTTAAGTGACTGGAGCCTTTTCGAAAATAGCACGCGCTATAACGGCAATTATTACTAAAGGCTGCGCCACACTGAGCTCGCATGCGGGTGGCGAGTCTGCGGGGGGCAAAGATAATTGTAACTCACTTTGAAGTGGTTGGGTGATGGGTGTTCTTGCGTGTCAGAAAAAAAAGTTGAAGACTGGCCCACCGTTAAGATGGAATATGTGTCCAATAGTGTCAATTTATTCTTCAATTTCCTATAATGCGCTCGCGGTATGAAACCAACGCAGACTCGCTGCGAGGCTCAGTGTGGGGCAGCCTTTAAGACACGGAGCGGCCAACGAGTTGAACGCACACCGGTGCAGCATGAAGTGTAATAATGGTCAAATAATGATAGTCCAATTTGTGTACGTCGACTTAGGTGGCTGGTGTCTTCTTTGAAAATAAGCGCGCGCAAGCAAGTTCAATCCGCTAGCATTATTTTGCCATAATAACTGACTTCGGTAAATCAGGTTTTTCACCAAGGCAACAACAATGTTTCAACATAGCTTTGTGTTCTTGTTTAATTTGTGCCAACAATTTAACGCCTTCATGATGAGAATGGACAACACTAATTAACAACCGCCATATTGCAGCCAAATGGCAATCTCAGCAACGGCTGGCCGATTTGCTCGCAACAAGCACCGATAGATTCAGCGCATACGATTTCAATCATCCAGCCGTTGAAATTGGTGACCTCAGGTCATCACTGTTGAACCTTGTAAATGCAAACAAAGTCATATTTGGCATTGCAGCCAAATGGATCTGCAAGCACGGCTGGCCGATTTGCTCGCAATAAGCACCAATCGAATTCAGCGCATACGATTTTCCATCAGCCGTTCTGAATGGTGACCCTTCAGTCATCGCCATGACCTTGTAATCCCAAAAAAGCCGCTATTGTGGCATTGCAGCAAATGGATATCTCAGCAACGGCTGGACCGATTTGCTCGCAATAAGCCCATCGATTCAGCGCATACGATTTCATCAGCCGTTCTGAAATTGGTGACCTCAGGTCATCGCCATGACCTTGTTAATCCAAAAAGCCCATATTTGGCATTGCAGCCAAATGGAATCTCAGCAACGGCTGGACCGATTTGCTCGCAATAAGCACCAATCGATTCAGCGCATGGACGATTTCATCAGCCGTTCTGAAATTGGTGACGCTCAGGTCATCGCCATGAACCTTGTAAATCCAAAAGCCCATATTTTGGCATTGCAGCCAATGGAATCTCAGCAACGGCTGGACCGATTTGCTCGCAATCAAGCACCAATCGATTCAAGCGCAAATACGATTTCATCAGCCGTCGAAATTGGTGACCTCAGGTCACGCCATGGACCCTTGTATCCAAAAGCCCATATTTTGGCAATTGCAGACAAATGGAATCTCAGCAAACGGCTGGACCGATTTTGCTCGCAATAAGCACCAATCGATTCAGACGCCATACGATTTCATCATGCGTTCTGAAATTGTGACCTTCAAGGGTCATCGCCATGAACCCTTTGAAAAATCCAAAAGCCCACATATTTTGGCATGAGCCAAATGGAATCTCAGCAACGGCTGGATCCGATTTGCTTCGCAATAAGCACCAATCGATTCAAGCGCATACATTTCGATCAGCCGTTCTGAAATTGGTGACCTCAAGGTCATCGCCATGACTTGTAAATCGACCTTGATGGCTTCGGAAACATTAGGTACACCCAGCGGGAACGTGTCCATGTCCGACGAAAGGGCCGCGCCACCGGGTAGCCCAGCCCAGTCGGTGTCGACCTTGATGGGCTCGGACATGTAGGTCACCCAGCGGGAACGTGTCATGTCGAGGACGAAAGGGCCGGCCCGGGTAAGCCCAAGCCCAGTCGGGTGTCGACCTTGATGGGCTCGGAAAAACATGTAGGTCACCCACAGGACGTGTCCATGTCCGAACGAAGGCCGGCACCGGGGTAGCCCAGCCCGATCGTGTCGAACTTGATGGGCTCGGAAACATGTAGGTCACCCAGCGGGACGTGTCCATGTCCGACGAAGGGCCGGCACCGGGTAGCCCAGCCCAGTCGGTGTCGACCCTGATGGGCTCGGAACCATGTAGGTTACCTCGTACTGATAGTAACAATAACAAAACAAACCTATTGGACAATATAAAAACGGGGGGTAGAAAAACGCGTGACAAACACATCTTTCGGTCTACGCAGCTCGTGCTGGAATCGGTGTGCCTCGGCATCACGAATGACTCCATTGTCATCCGGGAGGCCGAGAAAGATACAACCACTATTCCTCAAAATGTCAGATCCTCAGGCAGTTTCCTGGTGTCGTATACCGACGCTAACGTGCTCGACGCTGTGGGCGATAATGTGGGTGTATGGCGAGAGTACAGTCAGCACAAGACTCTCTACTATGTAGATAAAGACCATTTGAGAATTAAACCATGTAAAATATACAAGGGGCGGTATTTTGTGACGGAAAAACGCCTTAAAAAGGGGCTGACAGTAATACAAGATGAAGTGGTTGAAGTGACCCGGAAGCTTTTTAGTCTAAATTCAGTTTCCGGGTTCCGTAAGATGATTATATTTACTAAGAGCGCCGATTTTAAAGTTAATTATGACATATACATCCAGTACGCAGGTCAACATCCAAAAGGATTTAAGCCACGCAGTCATGGAAACTCACGCAAACTAGACATACCATTTACAAGGGCCTCACGGGTCACACTTCGGTCTTTGGAGAATAGTGTGCAGGACGTCACAGCCAAAACACTGTACCGCAGAGTTGTGCTCGACAACAATTGCGCTTCTAAACCGCGAGACCTTAAACAGGTTGAAAACGTTAAATTTCGCACAAATCGGAGAAAGGAAAGTCAACGCCCTTCAATCTCTTTTGGGCTGGCTCATGCCGACCCGTATTTGGAAGTTTTGCAACGATGCATTGCGGAAAATAGCAATGATTACCCGGGTATGCGTTTTTTGCGCGAAGTGTCGTTCACGAACAAGCCTATTATATTCCTGTACACAGATCAGCAAAAAACTGACATTGGAAGGTTTTGCTGTGAGCTAGATAAAAATTCAGTTTTCAGCGTTGATACAACTTTTAACCTTGGAGATTTCTTTGTTACAGTATCCACTTACGAAAACCTAAGTGTTATCTCAAATACCACCAAAAAGCACCCAACTTCGTTGGGCCCCATCATGATACATGTTAATAAAGATAGGGGTACGTATTTAGCCTTCGCTTGCAAGATTCGACAGTTAGTAGACCATCGAAAGTCTTTGGTTGCTTACGGCAGTGATGACGACGAGGCACTTCACAGTCCGTTTAGAATGTTTTCCGTCTGCGGAACAGTACCTCTGCCAAATTCATTTCAGACGAAATATCGAGCAGAAACTGAGTGAAATGTGTATCTGCCCTTCATCGCAAAATATAATTTTGACTGATCTTTTTGACACCGCCACTGGGTTGGTCAACAGTACTAATGCAGAGACAGTTAACCGCGACCTGGATGTCCTCATAGCCAGATGGATCAGTGTCATAGGAGACAAGGGCGTCAGGTTCGCCAACTGGTTCAAAAAATATAAATTAAGCAGCTTCGTGACAGGAATCATAGGCAAAAAATTCACCACGAATCGCACGGAAAGTATGAACAACGTCATTTCTGCAGCGACTGGTAAGAAGCGTCTTGGAATCTGTAGTTTTGTTGATACTTTACGAGATTTGGTTGCATTCCAGGAATCAGAGGTTAGCAGAGCGTTTGGTGGTCAGGGATCGTACTCTGTACACGAATCATATGCACACCTGCTGCCAGTCGCTGACAGCTCGAGCACGCTCTACCAGCGCAAGCTGAGGCGTGACCGTTTTTGCAACCAGCCCCCGAAATCATTGCGTTCTAACATTACGTCGTCACTCACAATTCCACCTTCGGTTGGAAGAAAGCCCCATGAACGGCCATTAAAGTAAAAAAAAAACTATCCATCACAATAAAGAACCATTCTTTATAGTAGCGAGCTCCCCAAAAACGGGCAAATGCAAATCATGTAGTGAAAACATTAATTGGAAGTCGTTGCGGGAACCTCATGATATCGTTCTTGCCCACAAAGAGAGGTGGGAGTATCCGAAAACCATTGGCGATGTTGTAGTGAAAATTGCCACCGTGAAAAAAATGACTACCATGTTTTATCATATTTCATCGTCGTGCATTTCGTCACGATTTCCGTATTTGGTTGGAAGGCACGATTTGCTGCGGATCCCCACAGATGTGCTTCCAGTTCTCGGTGATGGGCACAAAAAACACATATTAGATACACTGAAGATTCAAGTTTGATTGTTTTCTGACGCTGGCCACTGGTCGACCATGGTAGTGCGCCGGTGGGGTGACACGTTGCTAAATATTCTATACCTTTTTGTTCGCTGATTGCAGACTGTTGCAGATGTTATGCAGTACTACCATGCGCACAGTGCGAGGGAAGCACCAAAACTAGGGGTGCAATATTTTCATACCGACGTACCGGCAAGCCGGTATTTTTTCAATACTGCCTTTATTTATTTGGTACATAATCAATTTAGGGTGGCTCAATGTATACCTGTGCCGGAAAATTCTAGCGGATACAGGTTTTCCCATGCATTTTAACATGCTGAGTTCAATGGTACCCATTAAAATTAATTTTGACGACGTTTAGGGGTCGCGAAAAATCTTTGAAAATGGCGTTTTTGCTCATTTTCGGCTAAAATCGGGACATAATTGCGCAAAATACACAAACAATACAAATGTGGGATGCAAGGATGCATGAAACGAATAGAACTGACATTTAGCTTTCGTTTGACGCCATTCCCGAGTCTGTAGCACATACGGTTGACTTTGTATACCCATCCATCCACACCAATATTTGCCCGCGGCGGCCCCGCCGGCAGCGTGGGTTCAAATCCCGCCGCGCGGTCTTTCATCCGATACGGAAACTTTCTCCGGGGGGTGCGGTCTGCTAAGGACGCAAAATGTTGCTTGGCTATTCCTTGGTTGAAGTGAATGATGCCTTTTGCATTTCAATTAGGATCATATGAGAATATGAGTGAAAACGTTTGTTAACCAGTACCTATACATGTTGTAAATATGTATCTTTCTTGTAAAAATACGCGTATACCGACAATGAAACGACCGCGCACTGGTGCGCACACATAAAGTAGGGGGTTTCAATTAAGATGTCAAGCCACCGGCATTCGTCTGCATTCCCATGCTCTCAAATCTACCTAAGGCTATGGAAACTAAGATGACGGCATCACGCTAGAAATAATGTATAAACCTCACCTCACCCCTACCCTGATAAGGCGTATCCAGCTAAATTTTAACACCAGCCAGTCAGCTGAATGACTATCTGCAACTTCAGTGTATGCAAACCATCCTATAAATGGTTAAACACGCATTGACTAAAGAGCATAACCTTATGCCTGTACCTAGCCTTATATATGCTGCGGCTGTGTACCCTTACGTCTGGGTTACCTACATTTTCTCCAGCGTTGACTTTTGCAGTCAGGGAACTGCCGCCTGTGGATCTCGACTACCTGCATAAGTGCATGCAGCTGGGTCTCATCTTTGGCGGACGTGTTTATGAAGTCGTCGATCATCTTTAATGCCACGCTCCGCGACATCATTTGTCGCCTTGAGGCTGGTGACGAACTCACTGAACTTATGGAACTCGTCCTTCTGCCACCACTCAGCCGCCGGCAGGTGGAGCCAGGATGGATCGCAAACGCCCACATCAGTGAAAATGAACCCCGACCGCTAATCGACGAGCTCCGGGAGCTCAGTTG
>VOPJ01014396.1:153621-246261 GCA_014673585.1 Semibalanus balanoides | reverse complement strand
CTCCCACGCTCCCACGCTCTCACTCTCTCACTCTCTCACTCTTTCACTCTTTCACACTCTTTCACGCTTTCACGCTTTCACGCTCTCACGCTCTCACGCTCTCACGCTCTCACGCTCTCACTCTCTCACTCTCTCACTCTCTCACTCTCTCACTCTCCTGATGAGATACTGCCCTTGTTCTGATGCAGGTTCATGATGGATGGGGTGCCGGTGAAGATCAGTGAGCAGTGCCGGCCCCCAAGCAAAGTCCACCTTCCGGCACCACTCCGTACTCTGCCACCGTCGGAGCCGGCCGTCTTACCGGTATGTCCAGTCGGATAACCTTCCAACGGCTCACCGCTCTTAGCAGTGCTTCCCAGCTTTTTCATATTTGGTAAAAGTTTTGTTTTTTATTAACTGTAAATCTGTATGATATATCCTTGAGACCCAAGGGCCAAGACAGTTGGCCCGGATGAAATTAAATACACTCAAAGTAAATTTTGATATGTTAAAGAACAGCCGAATTTGATTAGCACCATGAAGTCCGTTTTTTTTTATTATTATTATTCGCGCCCAGTCGCCCAATATCGCCGTTCAAAGTTCAGTTTTCTTCCAGCCAATGAGGTCGACGAGTCCGCCCACCAGCACCACCTTACAAAATGATGCATAAATGAAAGTTGATGTACAATGAAGGGGATTTTCTTTTTTTTTTTTTTACTTTTACGGAAGGGAATTTTGATTTCCCCGCCATTAATGTAAGTTTTTCCCGACCGGGTTTTTTCTTATGTTGGTTCCTCCGAATCCCGGAGATACAAATGGAAAAGAGTCTGTTCACGTTCCATGCAACGACTCAAATGCGCAGAGTGCGCTAGAATTCATTTAACGGAACCACAATGTATAAAAGCGCATCGCGGTCCTCATCCAATGCAATAGCGTCAGCTGACGTTGGTCAGTTCAAGTTGATATCCCTCCTGTGATTACAGTGACTGAGCAAACCGCTTCCATGTACTGGTGTGTTAAATCGTGAACAGTTTTTAGATTCTTATAAGTAATGATTTTTTTTGCGCTTTTTGGATAAGAGTTTAATGGCAATTAAAATCATAAGTGGTTCCCTTAGGTCTTGTTTAGCCTGTTTTCTGCGACTATCATCGGAAGAGGCAGTGTCCCTTTAAAGGGCACCTGCCACTTTAAGCCTTATATTTGAGTGAGATAGTCATTTTGCGTGCTTGGCAATTTGAAATTACGTATGGTATAAGTTAAAACAACCTGAGGTGAATCACAGATAAATTTGGTAGTAATATTATAACACAACGCCCAGTGTCGCACCTCCGACCAGAACTTGCCAGCGTCCCCGTGGACGGAGCTGCCGCCGCCGTGACAGCGGTGCAAGTCTGCGTGAGAGCAAGGCCGCAGGGCCTGCTCCCACGTTTATGCGTTTGCCTTTCCCCACGTCATTTTGTCGGCCGGTTTATGGCTCCATAAACGCAATGACCGCCCCGCCCCCGACGCGCTAGCGACGCACGCACCGGTGCGGTGACGTGGGTGTATGTACACGCTCACCACACCTCCCCCTGATTATCAAGAATCAAACCAGGCACGTACATCGCTAGGCACAAGTGGAACACAAGTCACTCACATTCCAGGGACAAGAGCAAAAAAAAAATCACACTCATCAACCATGCCATGTACACACACTAGATAAAACACAAAAATATATACACAAATATTAAAACATACACAGAACTCCGCGTCCGTTCTCACATCTCTCCGATCTCATCTATCATATCAACAGGCACACTGTGACCATATTTGGTCCGGCGGCCGACGAGTGCGTGTGCTTCGACGAACGGTACCACCATCGTCATCACTACTCTCCGATTGTTCCGGCGAGCATGAGTTGACAGCTGTTCGCTTCAGCCGCGCGCTTATGATCGTCCTGGCGCTATGCTACGTCACTTCCCTGTCGTTCGTGACAACACTTTCACCTGCTTGTCCGTGTCCCACTTTCACTGTCGCCTGTGTCACTGACAGGACGGAAGCTGCCGGGGGAGCCCCGCCTGGCGGCGCCGCACGCTGCGAGTGCCACGGCACCCCGCTCCACCTCAACCTGCTGAGGCGACACGATTTTGGTGAGCAGCACGCGGGCGACAATCGGTGCACCTTGTTGGGTCCACCGCGGCAGCGCACCCAGACAAGTCCCGACCTGGACCGCTCGCCCTGCTCACGTCCCTCGTCGGGAGCGGGCGGCGGCCGGCCGACAGCCAGTCCCTCTGGGGTGGGCAGGTCCCTGCCGGGCCTGAGGAACAGTCCCGCTGCTGGAGCAGTGACCGCGTCCCTCCCGTCGCGAGGTGTCATATTGTAGCGATGCACAGCTTCTTCAACTGTGATTTGTTGCCTCGCCGCCATCACCTAGATCGTACGGTGGTTACGCTCGATGATACCGTTGCCGCTGGCCTCATGCACGGCACGAAAGTGCATTTTTATGCCCCATCGTGACATCAGGTCTGCCATGTGGCGGCCGCGGAACTCGCGGGCGTTGTCTGTCAGAATCTCAGTGGGTGCTCCTCGTTCCAGGAAGATCTCCTCCAGCCTCTGCGTGATTTATACGCCCTAGCCAGCATAGATAGAGAGCCAGCCACGATGCAGTAAACCGCGACGGTCCTCGTGTGAGGAGTACCCGCGGGATTTAGAGATACGGCGTCGCTCACGTGAGTGGCAGCCGACGAATATAGCGCCACGCGGACAGGTGCCGGGTCGATGGACTGGCAGGCCTCACACTGTTGGATGATGTTGCGCACCATAGGCCGGGTCACCCTCGGGCCAATCTCTCTCCGCACGTACCAGAGGGTGCGACGAATTCCCTGGTGCCCGGTTATCTGGTGAATGCGGCGGGCACGCGCCAGGTCTGCCTCGGGATCTCCGCCGTGCTCATATTCGGACAGGTCGCGGTCACCGGCAGCTCCGGCATGCTGAGCGAGACCCTTTTTGGCGTGCAGCCAGTTCTTGGGGACGCGGGTGAGCGTGTTCGCTGGGTTGTCTGCGGACCGTACCAGGCCGACTGTGACGGAGAGCTGCAGTTCTTCCACCAACTGCTTGAATGATGTCGATGCAGCGACGATCAGCAGCTCTCCGTGCGCTTTGGTTCGCAGTCTGGCACGGCCCGCTCAGAGATCGTCGACCACGATGGACCGTGGCCGAGTCGGTGCGAGGTCGATGATCTTTGACCCCATGCGACCGCCCATATTGATCCGCTGAGCGCCGCGTCAGCTCTCCATGTCTGATGTGCATGGCGGCTTTGATTCTGGCCGCAGCAGCTCGCATCCTCCACCGTGCCGCTGCCAGGGTCCTCGCAGGATGACACCGTTGGCGATGGAGCTGGCATAGTCCAGACGATGAGCCGGTCGCTGTCAGCCCGCCACGGGCCCCGCGCCGGATCGACTCCTGAGCTGCTGCACGACATGCTGGATCTTCGCCTGCAGCGCCCGGGTCATCCGTGATGTCGTCCATCCCGCTGTCAGTGGTGTAAA
The DNA here is from genome assembly GCA_014673585.1 of Semibalanus balanoides. Taxonomy (NCBI): domain Eukaryota; kingdom Metazoa; phylum Arthropoda; class Thecostraca; order Balanomorpha; family Balanidae; genus Semibalanus; species Semibalanus balanoides. Next base: position 242,755 of record VOPJ01014396.1, on the reverse strand, counting down.
CGCATCGCTTTCAGCCACCGGCAGCTGGTCGAAGCCAGCCCCGCACGGGCAGGTGCGCCACGAGCCGGCCGAACCATGCGAACATCCCCGCGCTCGCCGTGTGACTTGACAGGCGCCGGGGATATCGCCGTCCGTTGCCAGCGCAGGCTCGCCGCCCGTACGCGCCGACACGCAAGCCGAGCAGCCGAGCCCGTCCGCTCTCTCGGCTGGTGGCTTGCAGTCCAGGCCATACCGCGCAAAAGTGTTGCACGACCTCGTCTGCACTCACGATATCCTCATCGATCAGAAGGTCGTCAACATACGGCAGAACGCCGCACTTCATGCGCTCGTCTCGCTCCAGGACAGCCCGCACCACTCCCTTCATCATGAGCGGAGCCACATTGAGTCCGAAGCCGAGGCGCGTCAGGCAGTACTCTGACCTCGCACCTTCACAGTCTGGTACGGCCACAGCCGCCGTTCCAGCCGAAGCTGGAGATAGGCCTTCCGCAGGTCAACGACGGCTATGCGGCTGCCATGCCGTCGCCATCTCCGCAGCTGGTCGGCGCACACCTCCGCATCTGCAGTGTAAGCGGTTACTGTCCATTCAACTCGCGGATATGTCCAGCACGGGGCGCACCTTGTTTCGGCTGCTGACCCGACATCAGCGGCAGCAAGCCCGCGCGGTGGCCGTCCGTGCGCTTCGTCATACAGCCGAGCCAGCCATTGTTGATGCACGCACCGATCTCGGCATCGAAATTCCTCCCGCAGCGCCAGCGGCCACCGCGTAAACCAGACACACGGTTGTGCAGGCACTCAGGGCCGACGCCTTTCCAGCCCCTTCCACGCGACCGTCCCCTTCGCCCGCTTCCGGGCTGAACTCTGCCGTGAAGTCCGGGCAATTCACCGTCAGCGCCCTGCCACTCACAGCTGCCGCCGCACGGAACGTACCATCGTCGGCGTCCGCAGGCTGACACGCCCAGGGCCGTGATGCCCGACATGCCCAGCACGAGGTCATCACCAGCGGACGGTCCGGAACGACCAGGGCCGCAAGCATCACTCGCCTGCCCTCACAATCAACTGCAATATTGGCGACACCACTGCAGCGAAGCGTGCCTCCGTTGACCGTCGTCAAACTCACTGCCCGTGGCGCCCACTGTTCACAGCAGCCTTTGTAAATGAGTGTGTCAGTGCAGCTGGTATCAACCAGTGCACGGCACATGCGCTCATTTACACGAAGGCTGACCACAGGAAGAGAGCGCTCTATTGCCCGGGAGACTGCGCTGGCGCTGACGTAGCTCCTGGGGCGTTTCCCGAGCGCCGGGGGCAGGCCGCAGCCAGGTGACCCGCGTCGCCGCAGGTCCAACAGCTCCGAGGGTAGGGAGAGCGCTTCAGCTGCTGCCGTTGACCGTCAGCTTGAGCCGCCGCCGCCGCGCCTCACCGTTCGTTCCCCGCAGGCAAACGCGACGGGCGAGAGTGCCGGGTGAGGGTGAGGCTCTCCGCTCTAGCTCCCGCTCGGACGGTGTCACTGACGGCCGCCGGCAGTCCGTTGACGAATGCGGCAGCCAGCTGGCGATCCGTCACACCACCGAACAGGGTGGCGCAGCGGCGCAGACTGGCGAGGTAGACGTCAACGCTCTCCCCTCTGGCTGCAACGTGCGTGCCATGAACGCCGCGTGCGCCGCGTAGTCGTCCATGGCGAACGCTGTACACAGCGAGTCTCGCACAGCATCCACTGAGCGGCGGTCCTCCGCCGGCAGCTGCGACCAGACCGCGAGCACGCCTTTCAGCCGCATAGGGCAGCTAGCTCCCGCACGACACGCTGCGGTACTTCGCAGAGCAGCGACCGACGCTGCCTTGCGTGTACCCTCACGACATGCCTGTGCCGGTCGAATGTGTCGATGAGCGGGCGTCCGAGTTTGGCTCCCGTCGTACCTCTTCAGGACCCTGCACATGGGCGTCGGCTCGTTACCACAATGGTGCCGAAATTAGCTTGTAGTATATTATAAAGCACAACCGGCCCAGTGTCGCACCTCCGACAGAACTGCCAGCGTCCGCCGTAGAGAAGCTGCCGGCGCCGTGACAGGCGGCGCAATCTGCGTGAGAGCAGGCCGCAGGGCTGCTCCCACGTTATGCGTTTGCCTTTCCCACGTCATGTCGTTTATGGCTCCATAAACCCAATGACCCCCGACGTGCTAGCGAACGCACCGCACCGCACCGCACCGTATGTACACGCTCACCACAAAATTCGAGTTTGGTTTTGACATCTGTTACATCCCCAGTCCACAGTGTATTTGAACAGGGACCCTGATCCGATGTCGTCGTCTCTCTGTACTAAATGTTGATTACAGTCGACTTGTTTTACCTTTGGCCATACATTAGCCATACACAAGTCATATTTATGGCAGCGTGAAGGGTTTCTTTATTTCCCGAAATTCCTTCATATGAAGGATGGGACATGATATATGATCGTTTGAGGGATTTGGCGGATAACGTAACTTACCATTGTTGAATAGCACCCTTTTCTAGGCCCCTTTAATAGCACCCTTTTCGAGAGAGCGAGAGAGCGAGAGAGCGAGAGAGCGAGAGAGCGAGAGAGCGAGAGAGCGACAGAGAGACAGAGAGACAGAGAGAGCTTCAGCATCGATTCTTGTGCGTGTTTTATCATAACGAGTGAATGGCAGATGACAACTTTTTGTTTGACATTTATCAGCCTTAATGATAAAAATTGGTGCAAGATCAGAAACAACTACTGTGAGGCGCGTCCGCTGCGTCGTCTGCTGTCGTGACGAGCCGCGTGTAGTGCGATAAATTTGTTTATGATAGTTGGTTCTTTCAAAAGTTACAGTCGAAAAATAGGGTCCCAAGCGGTCTACTGTTTACAACTTGGTGACTTTTAGTTTATTCTCAAAGCCCTTCAAGATGACAAGGTAAACGACACAACAAACCTACACACACGCACCTAGTAAGTGTGTTCCGCCACAGTATCGGGGCCGGTGGTTCCTGGGTTCGTCTGACAGCTCGCTCCCCTCGCATTACGCGGTCCCCGCGTCAGGCAATCCAGTGACTCTTAAACTGAACTGCCCGTCCTCGGTCGGGACAGGTAGCGCCACCACCACAGTGGGTAGATACTTTCAAGAGAGACTGTACCTTGCTCACAGCAGCGCGAGACCTGCCAATAAATTCGAGTGCCGGCGTCAGTGATCTCGAGTCGGAATAAATTTCGCCGCGATCTTCGGAACGGAGGCTCTTACCTCACAACCGCTCGAGAAAAACCAAGGTGGGACGACATTGATTTCTTACTGTATAAACGGTGCAATGTGGCCACTGCTCAAATAGATATTAGGGACTAGAGCCTTGTCCTTGCTGTCGCGGCGGATCTATATATATATTTCTGGAGATTGGATAGAATCTGAAGACTTGCCGTATGGATTTCGCTAGAAACTCTGCTTTGGCAGCTTCTGAACACTTGGGAAGATCAAAATATGACTCTGTCCTAGGGCTGTAAAACTGTCCTTATAAGTTTTAACGAAACTTTAAACGGGGTACCTTACTCACAAACAGCGACGAGAAACTGCCAATAAATTCGAGCTGGCGGCGATCGTGATATCGCAGTCAGAATAAATTAAGCGCGGGATCTTTCGAACGGAGGCTCTTACCTCACAACCGCACGTGATTAACCAAGGTGGGACGACACTGATTTCTTACTGTATCTTTGGTGCAAAACCGACACTACTCAAATAGATATTAGAGTACTAGAGTCTTGCCTTGCTTTGCGGCGGATCTATATATATTTCTGGAGATTGGATAGACTCTGAAGACCTGCCGTATGGATTTCGCTAGAAATTCATCTTTTAAGTCATTCCCAAGAATTTTGCAAAATTCTCAAGTTTTTGGTATACATTATACGACATGAGCTACCACATTTCCCAAGATATGGTACACTGACATTGGAGAGTATTACATATAAACTCGTGCTTTTAGGGCTGTATAAATTGGTCCTTTAGTTTTACCGAAACTTTAAAAACGGAGGTACTTTGCTCACAACAGCCGCGAGACCTGCAAATAAATTTCGACAGTCGCCCCGGCGCTCGCCGACTCGAGTTGGAATAAATTTCGCCCGGATCTTCGGAAGAGGCTCTTACTCACAACGCTCGTGATTAACCAAGGTGGGACAAACGCAGTTTTCTTACTGTATCTTCGGTGTAAATGCGACACTACTCAAATAGATATTAGGGGACTAGAGGGCTTGTTTGCTTCGCTGCACTTTCTATAAAGCCATACATTTATAAAGAAAAAAGGGAAACAATTGGTCAGATATTGTTTATTTCTAGCAATTTAATGTAGATATCAATTGATTTTTGCTGGATGGACATTCTGAACTCTTGGCTGGACTTGACTGAACTTGGCTGGACTTGACTTGACTTGGATGGACTTGACTTGGCTGTACTTGNATTGGGGACGACGTTAAACTACCAACTCACCACTTTCACCATCTGTTACCATTCGAAGAAACAATAGCATCCTGTCATTAAAAACACGAAGAACTTCACCAACTACCCACCCTTCTCTACGAGACACCAACGCGTCACACGTCACACCCCCACGCTACATTCCTCCCAAATGATTTGGTATAACCTTTACGCATCCTTACACGCCTATTGTCAAATAAGGGAACGGCTACGCGTGTGCTTTACGATAGCTTTTTGCGGTTTCAGTGGAACAATGAGTTTAGAGAGCTTAAATGGACAGCACATAATTTTTTTAACATTATTTTGATAGTTAATTGAACATCAACACAATAATCATACACAAAATGTGGAGCCTTCCAATTAGGCGACAATGAAAGCATTGCCTCAAATTGAAAAGACATAACAAATAAGTTCAGATCTTTAACCCGCGTCTCGCTGGGGTCTCCAGCCGAACGTGCCTCGCTGGGGGAGGGTAAATTTTACACCCCACGTATCCTCCGAACCAATGACCGCAGTGAGACGCATAAGGCGGTGGTGAAAAACTCTCAAAGATAAAAATATAATGCATTCATGAAATTATTAAATTAAGGTCACTGTCAATCGAAGCACGATTCGCCATTATGAAGACAGTCATTTACGCTATTTTTACGTTATTATTTGCAACTTACTGCAAAACACGGTTTTCTACGATTTTTCAAACATGTATCGTTTTTCCACCAAAAATGGCGTGACATGACGCAATTACAACGTCATTATCTCCCATAGCTCCACCTCTATTTTGGTGAAATTTAAAAGAATTTTAAGGAACGTAAAACTGATGTAGACTAAGGTATCTGAAATGTGACGTCGTTATCTTTCATAGTTTTCAAATTATTTAGCAAATCCGTGAGGAGGCATGAGTACATTTTTTCGCCCAGCGGGACGCGGGTTAAATCCCGTTTCAATTTGTCATGTATACAACTATACACATTATAGGTGACAGTTCTTTCACCAGCATCTAAGGCAGCGCATCTTAAAAACAAACTTGTCTTATCTGCTTTATCTGCGATAAAGCATCTTATCTTAAAGGAAATAGTTCACCTTCAACATGGGTTTTGAACTGAGATAGCAGTTTTGTAGCCCGTGTTGAAAAAAAACATAGCTTCAAGTTTTCTGGACTGAAAAGGCTCTCCAGCCGAATAAATTTCACTTTTTGTCGAAGGAATGTGGGCCATAAACAAAGAATGTCAAGAATGTGGGCCATCGGTAGGCTAGACAGTAATCTTACGTGACTACTCTCAAATCTGATTGGCTGAGCGATTTGATTCTTTCGTTTTACGTTGCTGAGTACGCATATAGTTTTGATAAAATAAATTATGTCCGTCCTTCTGTCCTGAATCGGCGCGATGTATGGCTATTTTTGACAATATGAAAAGAAGTTGTATTTCAAAATATAATCAAATCGTGTTTAAAAAAAATACAAGGTGAACTATTTCCTTTAACTTATTTGCAATACGCACATCAACTTCGATTCCCGGGACGTCTTTGACGATTATCTCTGGCTCTGGCTCCTTCTTCAGGAAGCGGTAGAACTCGACACCATCCTTGAACCACGTGACGCTGCGTATTTCTTCATCCTTTTCAGGACGAAATACGCAGTAGTTACACTCCATGTAGTTGCACCTCAGATAGGCATCCTCCCCGCGGATTTTCAGCGCCGGGACGTCGATGCTGCTGGAGTTCAGTGTCATGCATCCTGCAACGGAGACACGGAGACACGGAGCATAGGGGCAGACCGGAAATAGCCGTTTTCACGAAGGATTTATTTTTACCCGGCAGTACCCGGTAATACCCGGTAATATTTCGTGCATTTTGGGTAATTGAGTCTAAAAACACGGTTTTCCGGATTTTGTTGGTATCAATTGAAACTTTATAATTAATTAAGTTTCAATTGATACCAAAAATATCCGGAAAAGCCGTGTTTTCAGACTCAATTACCCAAAACGCATGAAACATTACCGGGTACTAACGGGTACTACCGGGTAAAAATAAATCCTTCGTGAAAACGGCTAATGTCATCTCTCTGTCCAGCCTGAGATTCGATGTCAGTAATCTAACACACTCCGGGCTCCAGCGTCCGGCCTGAGTTTCGATGTCAGTAATCTAACGCACTTCAGGCCGGCCTGAGTTTTGATGTCAGTAATCTAACACACTTCGGACTCCAGTGCAGTCGTCAGCTGGAGACAGACATGGTCGGGTGGACCCTGTTGGGCGTGGTGAGGGTCCCCACATCGTAACGTGATGTGGTCTGAGGTCCCCACTTCGTAACGTGATGTGGTCCCCACTTTGTAACGTGATGTGGTCCCCACTTCATGTAGTATATTGGAACAGAAAACACAACCGCCCAGTGTCGCACCTCCGACCAGACTGCCACGTCCGCCGTGACGGAAGCTGCCGCCGCCGTGACAGGCGGCGGCAATCCTGCGTGAGAGCAGGCCGCAGGCTGCTCCACGTTATGCGTTTGCATTGCGTTTATGGCTCCATAAACGCAATGACCCCCGAGCGCTAGCGAGCGCACCGCACCGCACAGTAGTACACGCTGCACCACACCTCCCCCTGCTTATCAGACAATCAAACCAGGCACGTACATCGCTAGGCACAATCGAACTACAAGTCAACTCACATACCAGGGACAAGAAGCAAAAAAAGATACACATTACGCATCAACCCATGCCATGTACACACATACACTAGATAAAACACAAAAATATACACACAAATATAAAAACATACACAGAACTCCGCGTCCGTTCTCACAGCTCTCCGATCTCATCTATCATATCAACAGGCACACTGTGACCATATATTTGGTCCGGCGGCCGACGAGTGGCGTGTGCTTCGACGAACGGTACCAACCATCGTCCCCACTACTCTCCAATTGTTCCGGCGGAGCATGAAGTTGACAGTGTTCGCTCTCAGCGCGCGGCTTATATCGTTCTGCGCTATGTCTACGTCACTGTTCCCCTGTCCGTTCGTGTACACACTTTTCACTGTTGTCCGTGTCCTACACTTTCCCTGTCGCCTGTGTCCACTGACAAGGAACGCGGAGCGCGGGGGAGCCCCGCCCTGGCGGCGCCGCACGCTGGCGAACCGTGCCACGGCACCCCGTCCACCTCAATCGCTGAGGCGACACGATTTTGGTGACAGCACCGGCGGCGCGACCATCGGTGCACCTTGTGGGTCCACCGCGGCAGCGCACCCAGACAAGGTCACCGACCTGGAGCCGCTCGCCCTGCTCACGTCCCTGCGTCGGGAGCGGGCGCGGCCGGCGACAGCCAGTCCCTCGGCGTGGGCAGGTCCCCCCGCCGGGCCTGAGGAACAGTCCCGCTGCTGGAGCAGTGGCCGCTCCCTCCTGTCGCGAGGTGTCCATGTTGTAGCGATCACAGCTTTCCTCAACTGTGATTGGTTGCCTCGCCGCATCACCTTGCTCGTACGTGGTTACGCTCGATGATACGTTGCCTGCTGGCCTCATGTACGGCACGAAAGTGCATTGTTATGGCCCCATCGTGACATCAGGTCTGCCAATGTGGCGGCCGCCGGAACTCGCGGCGTTGTCTGTCCAGAATCTCGGCGGTGCTCCTCGTTCCAGGAAGACTCTCCTCCAGCCTCCTGCCGTGATTTTTTTTACCGCCTCAGCTCGATGCAGGGCCCGCCAGATGCGTACCAACGACGGTCCAACAGTCGATCAGTGAGAGGTACCCCGCGGCCCCGGCAACATACTTCACGACATCCATCGCCAGTCGCTCCCACGTGAGTTGGCACGCTCGAGCGATCCCGGCTGCCAGCGGACCAGGTGCCCGGTCGATGGACTGGCAGCCCTCAAACACTGTTGAACTATGTTGCGCACCATTGGCCGAGTCACCCCGGGCCGATCTCTCTCCGCACGTACCAGAGGGTTGCGACGAATTCCCTGGTGCCTGGTTGTCTGGTGAAGCCGGCGGGCACGCGCCAAGGTTCTGCCTCGGGAATCTCCGCGTGCTCATTTTCGGACAGGTCCGCGGTCACCGGCACTGCGACATGCTGAGCGAGACCCTTTTTGGCGTGCAGCCAGTTCTTGGGGACGCGTGTGAGCGTGTCCCGCTGGGTTGTCCTGCGGACCGTACCAGGCCGACTGTGACGGAGAGCTGCAGTTCTTCCACCAACATGCTTGATGATGTCGATGCGGCCGAGGATCAGCAGCTCTCCTGCGCCTTTGGTTTCGCAGTCTGGCACGGCCGCTCAAGCATCGTCGATCACCGATGGACCGTGGCCGAAGTAAGGTGCGGAGGGTCCGATGATTTTGACCCCCAATGCGACCGCCATATTGAGCCCGCTGATGCGCCGCGTAGCTCTGCCATGTTGACTGTGCATGCGGCTTTCGATTCTGCCGCAGCAGCCTCGCATCCTCCACGTGCCACCGCAGGGTCCTCCAAGGATGAACACGTTGGCGATGGAGCTGGCATCAGTCCAGACGATGACCGGTCACCTGTCCAGCCGCCACGGGTCCCGCGCCCGGATCCGACTCCTGGAGCTGCTGCACGACAATGCTGGATCTTCGCCTGCAGCGCCGGGTCAAATCCGTGATGCGTCCCCAATCCCGCTGTCAGTGGTGTTTAACGCATCGCTTCAGCCACGCGCAGCTGGTCGAAACCAGCCGCCACGGGCAGGTGGCGCCAGAGCCGGCCGCACCAATGCGAACAGCGCTCGCCGTGTGACCTTGACAGGCGGCGCGCGGGATATCGCCGTCCCGTTGCCAGCGCAGCTCGCCGCCGTACGCGCCGACACGCAAGCCGAGCAGGCGCGCGCCGTCCGCTGCTCTCTCTGGCGGCTTGCAGTCCAGGCCATACCGCGCAAAGTGTTGCACGACCTCGTCTGCACTCACGATATCCTCATCGATCAGAAAGGTCGTCACATAACGGCAGAACGCCGCGCTTCATGCGCTCCATCTGCTCCAGGACAGCCCCGCACCACTCCTTCATCATGAGCGGAGCCAATTGAGTCCGAAGCCGAGGCGCCGTCAGGCCAGTACCTCTGACCTCGCACCTTACAGTATGGTACGGCACATGCCGCCGTTCCAGCCGAAGCTGGAGATAGGCCTTCCGCAGGTCAACGACCGGCGATAGCGGCTGCCATGCCGTCGCCATCTCCGCAGCTGGTCGGCGCAACACCTCCGCATCTGCAGTGTAAGCGGTTACGTGTCCATTCAACTCGCGGTAGTCCAGCACGGGGTGCACCTTGTTTGGCTGCTTGACCGCCATCAGCGGCAGCAGCCCGCGCGGTGGCCCGTCCGTGCGCTCGTCATACAGCCGTAGCCAGCCATTGTTTGATCCATGCACTTTGTCTCGGCATCGAAATTCCTGCCGCGCGCGCGGCACCGCGTACTCAGACACAACGGTTTGTGCAGGCACTCAGGGCCAGGCCTCCAGCCCACTTCCCACGCGACCGTCCCATTCACCCGTCCGGCTGAACTTCGCCGTGAAGTCCAGCGCATTCACCGTCACGCCCTTGCCCCAGTGTCACAGCTGCCGCCGCACGAACGATACATCCGTCGGCGTCCGCAGGCTGACAACCGCCAGGGCCGTGGATGCCCGACTGCCCAGCACGAGGTCCATCCCCAGCGGACGGTCGGAACGACCAGGGCCGCAAGCATCAACTCGCCTCTCAAATCAAACTGCAATATTGGTGACAACCACGCAAGCAAGAAGTGCCTCCGTTGCCGTCGTCAAACCACTGCCCGTGGCGCCCACTGTTCACAGCAGCCTTGTAAATGAGTGTGTCAAGTGCAGCCGGTATCAACCAGTGCACGGCACATGCGCTCATTTACACGAAGGCTGACCACAGGAAGAAGAGCGCTCTATCGCCCGGGAGACTGCGCTGGCGCTGAACGTAGCTCCTGGGGCGTTTCCCGAGCGCCGGGGGAAGGCCGCAGCCAGGTGACCCCGCGTCGCCGCCAGTCCAACAGCGCCGAGGGTAGGGAGAGCGCTTCAGCTGCTGCCGTTAACCGTCAGCTTGAGCCGCCGCCGCCGCCGCCGCACCCGTTTTCGTTCCCCAGCAACGCACGCGCCACGGGCGAAGTCCGGTGAGGGTGAGGCTCTCCGCTCTAGCTCCCGCTCGGACGGTGTCACGACGGCCGCCGGCAGTCCGTTGACGAATGCGGCAGCGAGCTGGCGTAATCCGTCACACCACCGACAAGGGTGGCGCAGCGGCGCAGACTGGCGAGTAGACCGTCACGCTCTCCCCTGGCTGCAACGTGCGTGCCATGAACGCCGCGTGCGCCGCGTAGTCGTCCAATGGCGAACCGCTGTAAACAGCGAGTCTCGCACAGCAATCCACTGAGCGGCGGTCCTCCGCCGGCAGCTGCGACCAGACCCGCGAACGGCACCGCCTTCAGCCGCACTAGGCAGCAGCTCCGCCACCGACACGCCGCGGTACTCGCAGAGCAGCGACGCCTGCGTGTACCACTCAACTACATCGCCTGTGCCGTCGAATGTGTCGATGAGGCGGGCGTCGAGTCTGGCTCCCGTCAGTGCCTCTTCAGACCCCTGCACATGGGCGTCGCTCGTGTACCAACCATGGTGCCGAAATAGCTTGTAGTATATTGGAACAGAAAACACAACCGCCCAGTGTCGCACCTCCCGACAGACTGCCAAGCGTCCGCCGTGACGAGCTGCCGCCGCGTGACAGGCGGCGGCAATCTGCGTGAGAGCAGGCCGCAGGGCTGCTCCCACGTTATGCGTTTGCATTGCGTTTATGGCTCCATAAATGCAATGACCCCCGACGCGCTAACGAGCGCACCGCACCGCACCGTATGTACACGCTCACCACACTTCATTGCGTGTTATGGTCCACACTTCTTAACGTATAGTGGTTCCCACTTCGTAACGGTTGTGGTCTCCACTTCGTAGCGTGTTGTGGTCCCCACATTGTAACGTATAGTGGTCCCCACTTCGTAATGGTTATGGTCTCCACTTCGTAGCGTGTTGTGGTCCCCACATCGTAACGTGCTATGGTCCCCACTTCGTAACGTGTTGTGGTTTCCACTTTGTAGCATGTTGTGGCCTCCACTTTGTAATTTGTGTTGGTTCCCACATCGTAACGTGTTGTGATCCTTACTTAGTAACATGTTGTGGTCCCTACCTCCGTAACGTGTCGTGGTCTCCACTTCGTAGCACGTTGTGGTTCTCACTGCGTAACACGTTGTGGTCCTTACTTCGTAACGTATTGTGGTACCCACTGCTCAACGTGTTATCATCTCTACTTCGTAATGTGAAACTGGGTACTGGCCCCACTTCGAAACGTATTATGGTTTTCATTTCGTAGCGCAATAGTCGTTACTAGGGATGCCATTTTCAGAAAAATCCTGAAACTTGACCAAACCAATAACGATGTCATTTAAGTTACTGTTGAAGTATGTCTGTCTGAAATGTTATGTAGGTTTGACACATTAGCATAACATATTATCTATGAAATTAATTTTGCAGATCGCATGAAACATGTATGTGTGTATTTATGCGCCCCCTCATTCCCCAACATCAAACTGTCCTCCTACACGTTAAGATAATGTCTGTGGTTATCTTTTTTTCCGTATGATACGCCATCTGTTATTACCACCCGCCCCCACCGTCCCTCTACCCCACGCCTGCTGGCCGCAGCGAGTCAGCGACCGCAGCAGATTGTGGTACCCACGAACAGGGCTCCGGTGTCTAGTTACCTTGTCCTCGTCCACGTGTTAAGAATTATCAACCAAGTTAGAAGGAAGCTAGTACTTAGGGAGAAATAAGTCAATCAAAAATATAGATATTGCTTTCAATTTTGGGGAGCATCGTCCACTCTTTGTTCTACAATACACCTTCCGTTTTCTAAATATGTTTGATAATATTTATTTTTTGAGAAATTGTCCCGAAAAAATCATAATTTACAAGTATATTAAAAATCGGAAGACATATTCGACAAAGAAGTATCGACGATGCCCCAACAAAATCAAAGCAATTGGTATATTTTTGACTGACTTCTTATGTCTCCCTGAGTACCAAGTACCAACCTCCTCCTTAACTTGGTTGATAATTATAAACACGCTCCTCATCCCCCATCCCCGGCAACGGCCAGGACAGGGGGTGTCATCCCATCAGAATGCATTGGTAAATTAATACTATCTACGTCACTTCTTTGACACACTTCTAAGGGGCTCACAGGGCTGGCAACCTAGAGTTTTTACGGAAATCTTAAGGTTTTCTCGTCATATTCTAGAGGAAAATATGGAGGTTTAAAGTATATTTTAGAGAGTTTTCAGTAGGATCTAGAGACTTTGAGAATGCCTAGAGGTATTTGATCAGGTCTGCCGGACACTTGCTTTAACAGGCTATATTAGGTAAATGGTAAGAGTGAGGAAACAACGATTGCTGGGTCGTCAGTAGAGCAAAAGATGTTCTACCGAATGTTTTTTGTTTCAGTGCTTCATCTCTTCTGGCTTAGAAAAGAAACCCAAAATAATACCGCATAAAAGCATTACGAGCGACGGCGCCTTGGGCCCATGAATACCAGTGACAACACTTGCCTACGTCACGGAGCGTCAGCGGTCAAATTGCCAGATGACTGTACCTGATATATACGGCCTTGGGCCAGGGGAACGGCGAAGGTGAGGTGGCACTGACAACTGGCACGGCGGAGGCTGTGTTGGACTTTCGCCTCTATTGCGTACAGCTTTCATACATTTTTTAAAGAAAGCTTACCGGAAACGCTGCAGAGTACCACCAATAGCACCGAGGTCGCACGCATGGCAGGAAACATCATCACCATCTTGACACGCGATCACAAGTGTTGTCTGTTTGCCACTGGCCGCGTGCTGCGCTGACTGCCAGCCAACGGGGTCGTGTGGCACCGTCACGACCTTCTCTGATTGGCTCACCAGACGGCATGTGTGACCTTGATGGACGGACGGAGGTGGGTAGCAGATGGTTGCGTCTGGCGCGCTACAGCTGTTGAGTCTGGGAATACAGCTGCCAGGAGTGTGGTTTCCTATCTTTTTACGGATGCCAGAACACCCACAGGCCACAAAGCTAAGGTGGTTATCCACAACAGTCTTTTGGCACCCACAATCAAGAATATGTTCAAAATGAATAATAATGACAAACTAAAAAACTTTTAAAGGGATTATACGGGTTTTTCCACAGAATAATCGAGTTACATAGTAAACGTACTTATAAGGTGGTAGAAGGCCTCACGGTTACCTATTTTTCTGGAAAATGCATCTTCCTTTACGTAGGACGTTTTCAAAGTGCTCGGTGATGGCCACCGCGTACTTTTTTTGCAGTAGCTTGCTAGGTATAGACAGCCGTCTCTATTTACGCCCGGATTATGCGCCCCCAAAAGGATAAGATATTAAAAGTGGTGACAGTAATCCCAGATCAGTACTCGTTATCAGTACAAGTCTTGAAAATGTCAAAGTTAAACGCTGAATAATTGCTGAAATTAATGGATTAAATGCGCAACAAGGCACTCTCATATGTCTTTAACGTGTTTTAAGCACAATACAATTGCAAAAGAGTGCATTTCCTTTCAGGACGGAAACTCGTATAATCCCTTTTAGGTCAGGAATACACTGATCGTTCAGGTTACAACTTTCCATGATTGGACATCAAGGTTTGTTCAAGGGACATCATGGGGCTGGGTGCACCCATGGGTGCCACTCAATGCTCAAATGTCTGGGTTGGGTATGAATTTTTTTACTCTCATGGGTACTGGCCGGGCATGGTATGACATTGGGAATAATGTCGCTAAGAGTAATTTTTTACTTGACACCAGAAATGTTTAACCAGGTAATATAATTTTTTTATGATATAGGACGCTTAAACAATAGACTTTGGCAATTATGACAACAATAAATCGTGGTAAGTAAATAGGGCAGTAAGCCATTTGTTAAATCCATGTCCGATCCTTAAGGTCTGATCCAATACGATAATTGTTGACCGCAAAGTGTTCGATATGTTCCGAAATCAGCAGCAACACACAGGTTCCTAATATTATTTCTCCTCATCGGCCTGTCTCACGTGCGTCATCAGATCCCGCCTGACCTTCTGCCCACCTTGGTCAAAGCCTTGGTCCTCTTCTGCACGTTCGATACTGCCTGCCGTCTATGGCAACGGGTCGAGAAAAACATACAACGCCCTCCAAAATCCAGAACTTTGCGATGCGCGTTGTCTCCGGTCCGTCGCAAATTTGATCATATATCGGACGTGCGTGAAGGAACTAGGCTGGCCTGCTGCCGTCAGCTCTACCAACAGCACTCTATTACTTTGCTTCACCCAATCCGAATTACCGGCGACCGCAAGCTCTTGCCTCTCATATTCAGGCCAACCTCTTCTCTCGCTCCCGTTCTCTCGTCAGCCACTGATCTAGCTTCTCCCGCGGCGTGAGGACGGAGGCGGGTAGGCGCGCCCTCTATACATGCAATCGCGAACTTATAAACTCTTTGCCTCTGGAACTCCGAAACTCGTCGCTCGCGTCTTTTAAGCAGAACTGTGGCATCATTTAGCTGGGAGTGAGTCCGGACTGATGATGTTTTGTGTATGGATGTGTGCTTTTATATTTTGCCTTGTGTGAATGCTGCTTACGAGTGCCTTTTAACATTCTCACTTTTAACCGTTATCGACTCGACACTCGAATAGCCATTTATGTTGGAGAGTGTTTTAACTGTCATACATACATACATACATTACATTCTGTTAAATTATGAAAGCACATGCAGGGTTAATGGTTGCGAATTTTGTGAAAAATAATTTTGCCTTTATCTGAATGGGCCCCATGGGCATGGGTTAAATCAAAAACATTATTAATTTTAATGTGTCTGGTCTGGGTCTGGGCTTGTTTCATGGGTTCGGCTGGGTTGGGCTTGGGTTTGGGCACCCATGATATCTCTGCCAGGTAACAGATACCGTTCGTAACCAAGTTGGAAATCAAGTTGGAATTTTACGTTTTAACAACGTTGCGACAACGTCGTGAATGTTGTGAAGAAAAAGTTGTCTAAGCGTCGCTGTTAAACGTTACAGCAACGTTGCATCGTTACGATGATACAACTTTGTTCTAGTAACTTGGTAAGAACAGCTCGCAATGTGGTACAATTATCAAATTGGAGCATATTCACCATCTTACTAAGGTTAATGAATCGACCACGGTACAGTCACGTTAGCTATGCTTGTCAAAAGTAACGTTGTAGCAACGTTGTTTCAACGTTTTTTTAGCGTCACAATGTAACGTTGTGACAACGTTCCTGGGAGTCTACAAAATTACACTATCACAACGTTGTGTAGTTGTGTTGCAACCTCGTCACAACGTAGCGACAACGTCAAATTGTTAGCTGGGTGGTTTGTATGCCAAGTATACGTTTGAAATCTTCCTAGCCGTTTTGACCGCACTTTTCGTTTCAGTAAGTCACATAATAACATTTTACCAAGACACTAGCTCTGTCAAGAAACTGAGCATTTTTTTCATTCAAACATTGTTCCATTTCATGCTGAAAATTGTTCGAAATGCATGTATTTACTACAACGTCCATATACCTTTCCCAAAATTATTACAATTGTTTAAGCCGAAGGTGTGTCATGATCGATGGAAGATTTAATAGTAACCCTGAAATATAATAGGTTTTACTAACGACCAAATACACACCTTATAGTTGCAAAGTGTTGTATGAAGTTGATCTAATTTTATAAAGACGCTTTTATGTTGTTATTTACAGATAATGTACAGTTACTGTACCAATGGAAAGTTGCAAAACCAGCTCCAAATTTAATTAAGGTTAATTGTATTATATTTATCATTTGTATTTGAAACTGTACCTATGTTCTACAATATTCGTAGAAAATACTTTCGATCTATTTCAGAGCTAATAAATCATGAGAAAAAGACGGTGGAGGGCCGACGCCTAACTCAAAAGTTGCAGGAGGCGTCGCCCCCCCCCCCCCGCAGGTAAAAAGTTAGAGGGGTGAGTTGTCAGTTGCCCCACTGCCCCCACAACTCCCACTTCACTGTAAATGATAGCCATAACAAAATGAAAATTTTACCTAGCACTGCTTAGCGAGCCCGGACTCAGAAAGTTGTATTATTCCAGTAGTCACCATCGATGGTAGGGAAATTTTCCCGACATATACCACCAAGGTGAATCGACATTCGGAATACGCGAACGATTGGCAAGACGCTGTTTCTCTGTTATTGTTGGCTTGCCGTTCGTAAAGGCGGCTGCACACTGCGCCATTCGGAGCGCGATATCACTACGCAATTCCGCCTCGGAAAATCGCGGCGACACCGCGGAATACCGCATTTGTTCCGGCGGATTTGGCGCTGTCTGCTCGCGAGATTCCACTCCGCCGACTAACACAGCCTGTGTCCATACTAGCAACACTTGATGGTAATTTTTGGCAAGAAAATAATAAGTTGAAAACCACGAAACGTTAACATAATAAATTTCACAACAGCAAGATAATGCTCTGCGAGATAATACAGTGTCTCTATCTTGCATAGATTTGCCACTGTTAACCTGATAATTTGTCTCCTGTCCGTGGTTCCGCGCCGTTCAGCGTTGGAAAAGGCTCAGCTGGGCCAGCTTTATTCCGCCATTCAGTGAGCGGACACTTTGGCGCGTTAAGCTTGCGTTTTTCATCGTTTTAGCTGCCGCGGACGAAGAAAATCACTGAAAAACAACGAGAAATTGTAAAGATATCGCGGAGTCCACGCGCCGAATGATCTGGTGTGCCGCCGTCTTTACTGTTCAAATACATGTACCAGTAAAGCGCCGTAGTTGGCGATGAACGAGCGAGCGCGAAGGAAATGTATGGTGAATTTCAACTCAATCGGGGAAGTGTTTCTGATATTACAAAAGGTCGCACGTGCGCACGTGCAGAGATCACCATCCCTGATAATGGAATGTGGAGGCTGATAGGGTTTCCCAAAAACACACACCCCAAATTTGAACACAATCGCTCAAGCCTTCCTGGATATATAATAGGGGTGTTGCACTGCGCCACGTGCAGAAACCACCCCCCCTGACTTGTGGAAAAGCAGCGGCGAGTGTCCCCCAACTAACCACCAAAATTCGAACACAATCGGCTCAGCCGTTTTCTTGAAATATAGAATAGGGGTGTGCACGTGCGCACGTGCGAAGTACCCTACCCTGACTTGTGGAAAGCGGTGGCTGAAAGTGCCCTAACCACATACAAATTGGCAGCACAATCACTTCAGCGTTACTGAGATATAGAAAATGGGTGTGACATGCGAACTTGCAGCAGGCACCACACCTGAACTAGTGGAAGCGGTGGCTGAGGGTCCCTTAACCACACACCAAATTCAGCACAATCAGCCAGGCCGTTGCGTTTTTTTGCGACAAAGCAACCATTTTCAAACACCCCTCACGCGGCACGCGCACGCGCAGAAGTATCACCAAACATGAGTCGGCACTGTAAAAAACATGGGTAGGTTGTGGGGATACATCAGCAAGAAGTCCGCTTGGTCAACGACGTGCGGTTCCAAAGATATGAGCTTCTCAAAGCGAACTGATTATTTTGTGTCTTTCAGCTGTACAAGGATGAGAACGACACCCAAGCAGGAGTGGAGACCGTCGCAAGCCAAACAAACCGTAGCTAACATACTACAATCGCACAGTATACACCAATGCCATATTGTTAGCTACGTTTGTTTGCGTGGCGACGGTCTCCACCTCCTGCTTGGGTGTCGTTCTCATCCTTGTACAGCTGAAAGACACAAAATAATCGGGTCGCTTTTGAGAAGCTCATATCTTTGGAACCGCACGTCCGATTGACAAGCGGACTTCTTTGCTTATATATAACTTCTTTGCTTATATATACTTCTTCTTTGCTTATATATAAGCAGAAGAATGCTAATATACCAGTAAGACGCCTTAAACGGCGAAGGACGAGCGAGTCCGAATAAATCCGCGTCAATTTATCAACCGTCCAACGGGAGTTCGTTCTTGTTGCAAAGCATTGCTTTTAATTATTTTTCGCTGATGTGTTGTTTTGCCGTCGGCAAACTAGACTTTCCGAACTTAATCAATACTTTGAACTAAATAGGTTTTTTGCAGGTTATTTTTAATTTGCAATTATAAGCTTCATGATTTGTAGGCAAAAATCATTTTGGGTGAGGTATTAGAATGAATTTGATTGCACTTTACAGCTGCATCATTTTATCGTCTAGCACCCTTTGGTTTTTAGCTACGGCGTGTAATGAAGGGGAAATGTTATAGAATCGTCCCAATACAAATATTACAGGCAGATTTTTAACAGCGAAAACTGCATCAAACCCAATTTTTCATGCCATTTAGAAGACGGTTACATTGGTCTACAATGGTGTTTGTCATCGCTCACGTCCCATTAGGGCTGAGCACTGATTTAATTTGTTGAAGACGTCATAAAACTATGATTTCGCTTAAATAGCCAGTAACTTTGCACGTTCCACGCGCCGCTGATCGACACATAGTGCATACGCCGTGCGGATTCGTTCTCTACGCGTCTGTGGTTTTACCCGTGTTCTTTACGACCTTTGGTTGCCGAGATTAGGTCCGGTATGCAACGATGTTTTGCATCAATTTTCGTGGACGGAACAGGGGTTCACGTGCCACGTTGCAAGTGTGACCCAGAGTTTGACTGTGCAACATTGCCAGTCCGGTGTGGTCTCAGCCAACACACAAATTTAGCTTTATAGTCCAGCGTTTCTCAGCTACAGAGGATATACTTTATGACCACCCCTGACGCGGCACGTTGTTCACGCGCCATGCTGGATCCCATCACATGATAAAACATGTAATTAATCATATGCCATTGAATGGGGGCTATCAAGATGGCGAAAAACCGCTTTCAATGGATGCGGGATTCAAAAATAAAGGGCTTTCTGACCAGCGTCGCGGCTGCCCGGGCGGCCGCTTATATGTGAAGAAAATCCGGTATTCAACCAGTAAGGACGCCTTAACTGCGAAGGACGAGCGAGAAGTCCGAATAATCTGCGTCAATTTATCCACCCTCCAACGGAGGTCGTCTTGTGCAAAGATGCATTGAATTATTTTCGCTGTGTGGTTTTGCCGTCGGAAATAGATCCGAACTAAATCATACTTTAAACTAAAATAGGTTTTGAAGCGTTAATTTTAAATTTCCAATTATAAGCTTCATGTTTGTAGGCAAAAATTCATTTTGGTGTGGGTATTAGATGGATTTTGATTGCGCTTTACACCGCTTCATTTGATTATCGTCTAAGCACCCTTTGGTTTTTGAAGCTACGCGTTGTTAATTAAGGGGAAATATTATAAAATCGCGATTAAAAAATACTACAGACAGATTTTAACAGTGAAATACTGTATGCAAACCTAAATTTTGGAATGCATTTTAGAGACGGTTCATTGGTCTTACAGATTGGTTGTTCATCGCTCACGTCCCATTAGTGCTGAGCACTTGATTTAAAATTGTGAAGACGTCATACCAACTATGAATTTGAAGCTTGTATAGCAGTAACTTTGCACTTACACGACGCCGCTGATCGACACATAGTGCATACGCCGGGCGGATCGTTTCTCTACGCATCTTGTGTTTGACCGTGGTCTTGCGACTTTTGGATGCCGAGGATATAGGCGTTATTGCAACGATGTTTCAGGTTAATTTTTGTGTACGGGAAACAGGGGTGCACTGTGCGCAGTGCAACGTGTGACCCAGAGTTGTACTCTGTGCAACATTGCCAGTGGTGTAATCTCCAGCCTCACCAAAATTTTAGCTTATAGCGTCCAGCCTTTTCTCAATCTACAGCAGGATAATACTTCTGGACATCCTTGACGCGGCACGTGTCACGCGCCTGCTGACAATCTCATTGAGAAAAACATGTCAATAATAATAATTGTCATTGCATGGGGCTTATTCAGATGGCGAAGACGCTTGTCAATTCGGATGCGGGGTTCAAAAGATATAGCTTTGACCAGGTCGCGGTCTGGCCGCCCGGCCGGGCCGGGCCCGGCCGGGTCGGCCGCTGATATGTGAGGAAAAATCCGATAGTCAATGAGGACTCGCTGCCGCGCTTTCGCGCTCGCTTCGATAATGAGGACTCGCTCCGCGCTTTCGCGTCTCGTCACTCGTAATAATTTCCCATAGGGCAATTGCCTATTAGCTGCGATGCTCCGTCCGCACAAACAGGCCGGCGCCGGGGGGCCGGTATCAGCTGGTTGGTAGACGGAGCTCGGCCTCAGGGGTCGGGGCCCCTGCCGCACAGGATTCGGGCCCACTTCAGTTCGGATCGCACCGCGCCAACACGTGTCTTCAGGTGTCGCCTCGTTAACCCCCCCTCTTATCACCACGCCTATCCACATGTCTGCCTCCCGTCAGCCTTTCAGCTGTAGTGTCTTTTAGCTGTACAAGGATTGAGAACGACACCCAAGCAGGAGTGGAGACCGTCGCACGCCAAACAACGTAGCTAACAAATATGCAGCATTATCGATCAGGTATAAGCACAAGAATTGCTAATCAGATTTTTCTTACAAGCAAGCGCGAAGTGCGAGCGAGTCCTCATAGAAATACCGGATTTTCTCACAGGTAGCGGCCGACCCGGCCCGGCCGACCGCGCAGACCGCGACGTGGTCAAAGTTATATTTCTTCTGAACCCCCCCATCCGATTGACACCAACGGTATCTACTTCTGCATCTGAGTATGCCCCCATGCCAATGACATTATTATTATCATTGATGGGTCAGCATGCGCGTTGACACGTGGCCGCTGTCCAGGTGGTGTCAGGAAAGTATTATCCTTCTGAGCTGAGAACGGCTGTCTGTGACTATTTAAAGCTAAAATTTGTAGATGTGTTGTGAGGCTGCGGAGCACACCACTGGCCAATGTTGCAAAGGTGCAAATCTGTGGGTCTGACACTCTGCACAGTTGACGCACGTCACCCCCCTGTTCCGTTTACGAAATTACCTACCCAAAACATCCGTTTCTGCAATACCGGACCTATTATTTTCGGGCAACCAAAATCGCAGGAGACACGGGTTCGAACACAGATGCGTACTAGGAGAGAAAACGATCCCGCCCCGGCGTTGCACTAAGTGTCGATCAGGCGCGCGTGGACGTACGACCTGTTGCAAGGTACTGCTACAACGCAAATTAATAGTTTTGATGACTCGTCTTCACCACAATTCAAATTCACGTGTCAGCACTATGGGACTCGTAAAGCAATTGAAACAAACCACCCAATCTGTAGACCAATGTACTCGTCTCTAAAATGCATGGCAAAATTTTTGGGTTTTTAATTGCAGTATTCGCTGTAAATTCTGCTTGTATTATTTGTATTGCCAATTTGATCTATTTTCCTTCATTACACCGCCCCCCCGTGGCCGTAGCTTCAAACCAAAGGGTGCTAAACGAGTAAAATTGCAGCTGTAAAAACGCAATCAAATCCATCTATACCCACCCAAATGCACACCATGAAAGCTTTAACTTGAAAATTAAAAAATAAAACGCCTACAAACCTATTTAGTTTCGAAGTATCAGGAGTGGATCTATTTGCGGCGGACGGCAAACAACAAACTGAACAATTAAAAAGCATGCTTTGCACAAACGAACCTCCGTTGGGCGAGGATAATGTGATTTGACGCGGATTATTCGGACTCGCTCGTCCTTCGGCCGTGTAGGCTGGCGTCTTACTGGTCATATCACTGTAAGACGAGCGAGCGCTTCGCGCTCCTGCCGGGATAATAGTATAGATATGCTGTTTGAAAATTGTTTGCATCCCCATACCGAATCTGAATGGCTATGTAAATCCAATATAATCCTCGCACCCAGCAAACGCCATTGTTGTGTGTGTGTGTGTGTGTGTGTGTAGGTGTGTGTGTGTGTGTGTGTGTTTTTTTTTTGTTGTTGTAATGCGTGGCAAAAATGTTCTTTTGGCATGCCCATCCGGCATGGCATCTCCTTGGTACTGCATGTTGCAACATTGGTCTGCTTTGTAGCAATACTCGATCATATCGCTTGGAAGTTTGACTTTAATTACCGATATTATGCCTCAAATGCCAGTCTACCGGATATTCAATGCCGGAATATTAAGTAAATACATTTCATAGCCGTTTACTAATCGTACCTACCCCCAACAGGACACCAACAACATATGCATAACAGACCAACAACAACAACAACAATAGGCTGTATACTGTTTTATCGGTATAGCAAGATATTCATCATACCACGGATGGTTCGTTACTCAGGACAGCGGTGCCGACTTCCCCAGACCTTCATGAAAAGACAAACTCCATCCAATGAGAGCAAGTATGTATTGTGATAACATTTCAAAGGACGTCGCATAGCGGGTGTCCCAATAGCGAAAATACTTCAAAGATCTTATTCAAACATCAAAATGGGGAGATGCCCAGAGCCGCAAATGCCCAGCAGTGCAGCGGATAAGTAGCATCTCAGTTCGCCAAGACAGATCATGAGCTCAACATGCGCACTCCAACAACGACAGAGCGGACAGCGCATCTGCGGCGAAACCCACCCGGATCCTAAACCGCCGGGAGCACGGCTCCACAGCGCCCTCTTCGTCGGTCGCCGTACCGTAGGGGGCGCCACTCGAGCGGCACTGGCCTACACTGGGCAGAAGCCGCCGCTGGCAAACTTCTGCACAGCTCGCAAGCTATCCGAACAGCTGTAAGAAGTGTAATTATCTAGTGAATCGTAAGGTGCAGCCAAGCATGTGCTGTGTGGCTAGGTGAGTTGGTGTTTGGGTAAGCAATAATGTGAGGATGAAGTTATTTTAAATATGGTTGAATAGATTTAGTGCTTACCTACTCAAGTTGATCGGCATCAAATTATTGATGTTGCAAGGCAACGTAAGTAGACACAGTCGATGTGACTTTGATGCACTTGATTGGTAGCATTTCAAATTAAATTGATCATTCACCTCTAGAATAAGCTCGGTGTGAGCCGAGAGTATTAAGAAATAAGTACCCATCAAAAGAAGCGATGGCTCCCGGGCCACCGGATCTCCCTCTGGCAGAACAGGGTCCTCAGTCTGTCATAGGTACTACCGGCCCGATCAACGGACATGGGACGGAACGGTGTGCGGAAAAAACGAGTAACTGTCTCCTCCCTGAAGCGTGCTGTGCTCGGCGGGACAGCCTCCCGCCAGTGCTCGGCGGGACAGCCTACCCACCAGTGCTCGGCGGGAAAGCCTACCCACCAGTGCTCGGCGGGACAGCCTACCCGCCAGTGCTCGGCGGGACAGCCTACCCGCTGCCCGCGCAGTCAGACGTGTCCCGAAAACGGATGTGCAACATCAATATTTGCACTGTGCGCCAAGTTGGACACACGCCGCATTCAACAGATGCAGGTTCATCAACATGCAAGTGCGGTCAGCAGAACAGGGTTCTCAAGCTCAAACACTTCTAACGCTAAGAAAGCTCCTGGAAATCGGCGGCGAGTCATTGTCCAGTTAAGCTCTCATTAAAAATCGTTCAACAAACAACTGACAACCTTCCGTACCAAAATACAGATCATCTTTGCCCAGTGGCCTTGCGTAAATAGGTACAACAATAGCACGTGCATAAAGAAACAACAATACATATTTGAGCATTCAATGTTGTTGATTAATACTGACGGTTCAAAAGAAATCATTTGCTGCTCATCAACGTTCAAAAGAAAGAGGCTAGCCATTTACGAAACGTATGCTAAACTTGCGCTGCTAGAAGTAAGACAGGTATTCCTACTTGTACCCAACTATCTGCATGTGCTGGTACAAAAATGAGTTTAAGGCATATTATCAGCACATTGCACTGCTATTAAACTCATTAGATATAAATAAGTGGACATGAACAAGACATGAACTTCAGGTTTGCCAGAAATAATATAGGTAGAATCAGTGTTCCTTGAATTTATCTGGTGGCTTCGAGTAGCACAAACAAAATTTTCTTGAAGCATCCACATGTAGGGCAAGAGATATGGCACACACGACAATTTAGTTCTTAGACGCTACAGGCATGACTAATGACTTATACGATACAAATGTCGTGTCATATACTCTCGTTCGGGAACAATTAAAGCGATGGCATAATGGCAACAACATCATCTTGTGTGAAATGCTAGAGTATCCAGGAGCAGTCAAAGTGCAAAAACTGTGCAGAAACACAAGCACGCAGTCCGTCCTCTATTATTCAGCCTATAGACCCCGCGCAGTTTGAGCCCGTGCCCCGTGGAGTAATAAGCTATTGACTCCCTCCCGTATAAAAACAATTATAGGAGGCTTGCGAGCTTCTTATCGTCACAAAATTATCTTTTCTGCTCTTGTTACGTAATGCTCACGATGCAAAACCGGCTTCCGTCGCCTCACTACCCGTCTTTTGGGTAGGCCAACCACATTGATTTTTTTTTGGTAGATAATTTTGACTTGTTGATTCCTGATCAATTATAAGTGGTCATGCCTCCCGACCAAAGTAACGCCATGAAGTCATTCATGCACAGTGTGCAATCACTCACAACGGACTCATATCCGAAACAAATATAGGTATCACCAGTCCCCCATCGCGACATCATTCCAAGAGGTGAGTTCCATACCAGTCGTAACACTTCTCAAAATACATAGTGCGAAATGTACGCCTTCATACCTTTCCCCGAAAGTAGGGACTATTGCCTGAGACGGGCGATCATTCCTCACAGAGTACGTGCCACCGGCAGATTTGTACACCGCGTGCGTCTTTCAAATCCGACCAATGGGAGCGCTCCTCGGCGCCGGAGCTGTTGTGACCGAGCGCGAACCAGCCAATCAGATCCCGTTTCTTCATGTTGCGCTTGTTGTAGACGCTCACCATTAGCGTTACCTCACACAGTTGAAAGAGCGGTACCTGGCAACATGAAAAAATCGTCATTTTTATTCTTCATAAAATGTTGTACCGTAAGCGAGTTATTTTCCCGAGTATCCTAATGGTTTCATTACAAAATTATAACATGTACACTGCACAGCCTCGAATGAATACATGCAACCCCAAATTGTGAAGTCTCATTTTTGTGGCAAGGACCATGGGCGTCGAAAGCGAGTGGGTTGAAATGGAATGGAGAGTTTAGGAAAGAGACACTTACCTGGAACATAAAGGTCTCCTTGTAGAGCGGGTTGGGCTGGCCTCGGCGGACTGACGTCTTACTCCTGGCCAGCTCGTGGCCGTTACTACTGAGCAGGTGAAGCCTAACGTAGGTGTCGGGAGCGCGGCCGCCGCAGTTTGACCTGTGGAGAGACACACGCCGGCACAGGGCCTGTCAACACAGGGCACAGGCACAGGGCCAGGCACACGCCGTCACAGGGCCAGGCACACCGTCGCGGCACGGCCAGTCAAGCACAGGCAACAGGCACAGGGCCAGCACACGTCGGCACAGGGCCTGTCAACACAGGGCACAGGCACAGGGCCAGCACACTCGGCACAGGGCAGTCAACACAGGGCACAAGGCACAGGGCCAGGCACACGTCGGCACAGGCTGTCAACACAGGGCACAGGCACAGGGCCAGGCCCACGTCGGCACAGGGCCTGTCAATAGCTGCGGCCAGAAGTGCAGTCGATATAGCCACCACGGCTAATTGCTCATCTGATCGCGATTCGCGGAACGTGGCTGGACGACAGCTGTCAATAAACAGTTCGCAGAACTTGTAAGTAATTGCTAGGCGAAGACTAGCAACGACAGGCAACGAAATCACATTTTCTTGCGAGAGTAAAATGAAGTCGTGCAAAAATACGACAAGTCCATACAAGTACAGCGAAGTAAAAGCATAATAGAGGACCTTAAAATACAAATGGAAACAATACAAAAAGTTAAGTGTCTGACTGTATAAATATTTGATTCGCAAGTATATTACAGTTCAGATATTTTGCAGTTATTGGTCCGACGGGGACAATCTTCGCTGGCTATGGAAAGGCAACGTGTATGTCCAATTGACACAGAGCGGTATTCAAGACGGGTCAGATATCAGATTACTAATCGTGTAGTACCCAAATTCCCCAAGAGATAACGTACGCTCTCACTGGGCTGAGAATCGCATTGTCGTAAAGTGGTGAATCAACAGAAACGTGAATAAACTTTAAGTATCATAATAAGGTGTGCTGATTTGGTGTTGTGTGGACTCTGTTGATAGGGGTATCTAAAACGAGGAATGATGCGAGAGCAAATTATTTTGTTGAAATACGCGCGGAGCCCAATTATTGAAATGAATATGGCTTACTACAATGCAACGCTGTAACCCAGCATTGACCGAGGGAAGCAAATATTCCTCCCCATGACGAAATTTCGCAATAACTCAAAAGCAAACGGCGCTATAAACACTTAACTTTGGATACCTTCTCTTACATCAATTGTACGTCTTCCATGCAGAAATGGAGCAATATCGTCGAAAACAA
Source organism: Semibalanus balanoides (assembly GCA_014673585.1). Lineage (NCBI taxonomy): Eukaryota > Metazoa > Arthropoda > Thecostraca > Balanomorpha > Balanidae > Semibalanus > Semibalanus balanoides. The sequence goes on along the minus strand of VOPJ01014396.1, from coordinate 215,884 downwards.
TTAAGATATAGGTTATTTAGTGATGTCATTGCTCACTACACATGACTGAAGAAAAAATCAGCTTAACTTTAACAAGCCGTAAAAATGCCAATGTTTTTGGTAAAATGCAATAAAACGTCAAAATATGGCAAATGACAAGGATACAAAATAGTTATCTCGTAATTTTTAAAAGTTGGTTTTTGACCATCCAAAATTAAAAGGCGACGCACTTGAAAAAATGACTTAATCCACATTTTCATAAATTTTCATAAAACATAATAGGTATATGCTAGACTAACCCATATGGAGAATACCTAAGCCAATTGCACAGCAATATCTTTACTTTTGACTGACTAATGGTTATGGCTACCGAAGTATATAAGTAACTCATGACATCATATTTTGTAATTGCGTGTTTTTGGCTTTTAACGAACAGATACAGATACATTTATGCCAGGACTGTATTTCAGAAGCACTAGTCTAGAAACATGCCTGTTTATTGATATTTATCCATTTCAAAATTTGACCCTATGTGACCTGACCTTGACACATATTTCACTTAAATGAGGTTAGGTTAATAAATGACTACTACTATCAAATTGTACTTGTCGAATAGCCCATAAAACATGTGTCGTGTGACTTCCGTAAATTAACTGCGCGTAGTTTAGTGACCTCTTGTGACCTGACCACGACCTTGGTCCTTGACAACAATCTCGCTTAAGCTAATTCAGAATGTGCATTATATCTTTGGGAGCATGTTGGGTAAGCGTGGTCGCAATCAAAGGTTTTGGACGGAAAGTATGGCCCGAAAACTCGAATGCCTCGACTTCGACATTTGACCCAACATTGACCCGATATGTTACCTAAATTAAAAAAAATGTGTTCTTCAGATGCGGCTCATTGAGAGCTTTCAAATTCAGATTTGCGCGTCTCGCTGCGATCATTGTTTCCGGAAATAACAAGGGGGAGGGCGCAATGTTTGCCCCCCCCTCGGTCAATGGTGTTCGGCTAAGATCCCGGTCAATGCCGGGTTCAACTTCAACATTGCTGAAATGGCGGTACATTATCCATCAGACGAGCATTCACCATACCAGTATTGTTGGGCTGTAAGTTGTGTGCATTAAGTACTCCGCCTGGAAACGCTTCAGTACGCTAAGGGCCGTAACGTCCCGGTCGCGGCGTGTGCCGGCTGTCCAGAATGGCCCGGACCTGGGGCGGTACTCGCCGGAGCTACGAAGACAGTCCCTTCAGCTATTGATCTGCTTGAAGGTGAGCTGCAGCGGGCACGTCACCGTCGGCCGGCCGAGCTGCTGCAGCGCAGCTCTGCCGGCCGGCCGCGGTGGCACGAACACGTGCTCAGTCAGACCGTGCCCATCAGCCGACTCCAGATCCGGAACCGGCAGGGATAGACGTGCAAGATATAGTGCTATGCAGCTTATGAAATTATTATTATGAATTCACTGACCCATGTATCTGACCCATTCACTGACTATGATATAGATATGCTTTAAGATTATGAAAGTGATTCAATTAATGGTACTAGAAATACACCTATTATTTTTTTATTGATTTGCGTTCTTGGATCCACGGTAGGATCCACTGAACGTTATTTATTGTTTTTTGCGAATTCAAATTCCACCACCCTAATCGTTCCCAAATTTCAAACCAATCGACACCCTCGACCATGAGCTGTGAGGCTCGGTTTTGCGGGAATCGCTTGCCCCTAACATCCTAAATTGTAGGCCCTGAGGAGTCCTGTATCACCACTGATCTGACCAGAGTATCGTTCATCACTGCCCTAGCCTGAGTCTCGTGTCACCACTGACCTGAACTGAGAACCTTTGATGAGCTCGGCGGCGAGCCGGCCTGTGGCGGCGCTGTACCACAGCGCTGCACTGCAGCCCCAGCAGTAGCTCGTACTGAGGCCCCTATGAACTTGAGAAACCTTTGATAGCTCGGCGGCGAGCCGGCCTGTGGCGGCGCTGCCTACCACAACGCTGCCCTGCAGCCCCAGCAGTAGCTCCGGTACTGACCTGAACTGAGAACCTTTGATGAGCTCCGGCTTGCGAGCCGGCCTGTGGCCGCGCCTGTACCACAAGCGCTGCACTGCAGCCCCAGCAGTAGCTCCGGTACTGACCTGAACTGAGAACCTTTGACGAGCTCGGCGGCGAGCCGGCCTGTGGCGGCGCTGTACTGCAGCCCCAGCAGTAGCTCCGGTACGCCGCCGCAGTGGATGCTTTGCGTACTGCTGGTGCTTTCACTACGCGACAGGGAGCTGACGTCCCCCGTGCTGCCACTCGGCAGCACCTGGTGAGGTCAAACGAGGTCAGAGGTCAGAGTGAGGTCAGGTGAGGTCAGGTCAGAGGTCAGGTGAGGTCAGGTGAGGTCAAGTGAGGTCAGGTGAGGTCAGGTGAGGTCAGGTGAGGTCAGGTGAGGTCAGGTGAGGTCAGAATAGTATCTGACCCTGTGACCTCGATTGGTCTCAGCCGGTCGTCTCAATACTGGTCATCAAGCCTCAGGCTGTGGTGTTATCGCTACCAGTATTCGTGAACAAATTGCAATGTTATAAAATGACCTCGTGAGCAACAGAAGCCTGAAGTTTCTTACTAAAGATGGTCGTCAAATGACCGGACTGGGTTTCCCTAGGCATAACATCCAGTGCAGGTATATTGCCTGTCGCCAGCAGCGTGACATTTTCATTGAAGCGTGGCTCGCAGGATTCTGACAGGTTCGCAGTAAAACCGTCACATTTATTACATAACACCACACGGACAGTTTTGGGTGACATCCTGAGCAAATTTTAAAGGTAATTTTCGCAGTTTCACAGATTAGCTCTTCCATTAGGACTGGTATTTTCAGAGAACATGAATAATTTCTAACTCGAATTCATTATTTGTCTCTACAATCGGAACCATCCTTGCCATATCTGACATTTCGTGTCCCGTTGAAGTCGTACGGCTTAGTGGTAGACGTGTGCCTGGATCCGGAATCTAGCTAAGATCTGGATCTCTGTGTCCTGTGTCTCGGGATCCATGTGAGACACCAGATCCAGGTACATAATAAGCCGAGGGATCCACAAAAATCCCAGATCCTGGTATATGTTATGCCTAGGGATCCACTGGGATTCACGATCCAACTTCGGGATCCAGGCACACAGATAGGTACCATTTGCTCATTTTATCATATTGGAAAATCATTAAAAATATTTATATTTGCTACTCGATACAACTTGCAAGAGTGCAAGGTGCACGTACAAATTATCTACATAGTACAGAGCAAAATAGAGACCATATATTTGTATGTCAGTCCCTACATCATGTGTTTCAAGATCTAAGGCTTATTTTAAATTGGCGGTCCACTGATATTCAAGATCTTGAAGCATTCTACACCGAGGGATCCAGTTCCAGAAGGATTCCAGATCCTCATGTATGTTTTTGTAGAAAGATCCACTGGGATCCAAGATCTTCATGCATTTTATACCGAGGGATCCACTTGGATCCCAGATCCAGTTTCGGGATCCAGACACAAGTCTGTTTAGAGGTGAGGTAAGAATACCACATCGACGTTTTTACCAAGAACATCCCGCTTGTTTTCCAAGTAGGCTAATAGCAGGCTAATATATTGCATAGCTAATACACAGTACAGAGCTAATACACAGAGGTGAATAGATTCATGAATGATTCACGTAACATATTAATGATTCAATGACAAATAATGATTCAATCAGAATGATTCACAAGTCAGGCCAGCACAGATCGTCACGTTGGCTCTGCGTCAGTGTTTACCGTCATGTTGGCGCGGGGCTGCAGCACCAGCCACTGGGGCGTCTGCTGTTCGATATTGACGGTGGTCAGAGGCACCACGGCTTCTCCGATCATCCGCTCCCGACGCAGCCGCTCACAGCCGTACAGCCGCAGTCGTACACCGACCGACGGCAGGTCATCTGAGGGTCAGGTCAGGTTAGGTCATCTGAGGTCGCTACCAGCCTTGACCTGACCTTCACAGTTAGGTACATACAATATAAATTATGAACTCCTACAAACAAACTGCTTTATTTTCTAGCAAACCCCATCCAAATATTTATCCCATCCAACCGACCCTTTACTCTCTTGGCTTACTGGATTGACCTCGACTTTAGCCGACTTTGCCTGGATTGACCTAGGTGGTCTCACTTACCCACAAGTTACTGTTGGGGGCTATTTATACCCCCTCTCCCGTTATTTTGCAATATATCCTAAACCAACAGCGGTAGCGTCACTAAACTTTCAGTACCTTGTCTCGCATCAATTTTACAGATGTGGCTGAAGCACAAAGATGAGGCTATGACAGGTCAACCGGAAATGACGTCAGACTGATATGTGTTGACTCAATTCCATTCCCATTATGAGGGTGAGCTATCGTTTGTATAGTTTCTGTCCCCCCCCCCAAAAAAAAAATGTATCATTTAATTTCAAGAATGGTTCTGCGGTTTATGTTGAAAAATAAGGGTTTACGGGAAACGCTGACAAAAGTACACTTTTTAAGATAAATGCAATTGTCATATACAAAATGACCGATAATAGACTAAGCTATCAAACTGTTGTCTCGTATTTCCAAAACTTACTGAACTTAAAAATTTTGAGAAATCCAAATACATTTTTTTACAAAAAATATATATAAATATATATATATATATATATGATTGAGACGAGTCCATTTAATATTTGTAGCAAGTTTGCAGTTGATATATTTAAAAATAACTTATTTACGGCCTTTTAAAGTCAGCATTCGACCACCTCTACAGCATTACCATGCATGATAAAAACTGCATTTCCGTTTTTTGCTTTTTACTTCTACTTATATGGAACAAACAATGTGGTAAGGTCATTTGTCGCGTTCTAGTAAAAAAAAAACATGTGTTACAACTCCTAATGACCGTAATCTGCAGTTTGACCTCGTGACCTCGGATAACCTTGACCTGACCCAAGGACATCAATAGCTTAGATTGGTTCTGATAAGTGCCAGATACATGAATCATACCGATTTATCAACTGCTTATGCGTTTTCGCATTTTTGCGCGACAATTCCATCCATCGGACTTTGATGACACGGTCAAATATTTGGTCTTTGACGTGACCTGCGACGTCATCGGTGACCCTGAAGTTAACAATATTAGGCTTCCGACGACAAATTTTGCAGAGCTATCGAATGTCGTTTACATTTTTAAGATCGGTTCAGTAGCTTCGGAGATCAGAGGGGGGCTAAAAATATCCCTCCCCCGTGAGTCGTGTTACAGAATATACCCCAGTAACTCGCGGGTTAAGGTGACTTTGTCCTTTCGCGCCAGCCTCACCTAAGGTGACCTTGAATTATCAGCTGACCTTACCTGGGTTGACCTTGTTGAAGACAAAAGCCTCGTTGAACTGCGGCCGGTCGCTGGGCTGTACCCTGCTGCGGAGTCTCTGTTTTTTCCCTGGCAGAAGCACCAGTCGCACCTGCAGAACAAAATACAATATCACAAACTTTGCGTCTCAAAAGTACCAACTTCGATTTACTGTCTTTCAATTTGTATTCCATTCATGCTAGTCACAGTGATGTCGTTCATCTATAAATTTCAAACAAAACTAAAAATGTTGAGAAATACTTTAATTGGAGCTTGGTGCTACTCTTGTACTAAATTGTGCTCCTTTATGATGCAATTTTCAGTCGGGTCTTTCCACCACATTTCCGAGGCAATAAAGTTCCCAAACAATCGGACTGGACACCACGCCCCGCAGATGGAAATTTAGAACGGTCTCTACGTCCGTAAAGCTGTCTCTGATATTCTTTAGTCATCTCGTGGACCTCAGAGTGTCGAATAGTAAGTATCCGTTGGCGTCATAATACCTCAGGTCACGTGGTGTGACCTTGTGACCTCATGATGTGTGACTATAGGTGGGACTCAGCGTAACTGGGGTCCCGAGAGTACTGCATCGTTCGGCCCGATAAAGGTATAAATCAGATATATATATTTAATTCATTGCCTAAAGGCCGCCATTTATAATCCTCCGAGAGTGAAAGCATTTCTCCTTGAGCAATAGTCTATTTTTTATTTTCATATCTTTTGAAGTCCAGCCTTTTTTGCATATTCATTTGTTTATTACTTTGTCATGTGTATTGCAAAATACACATAAAGACATAAAGACACATAATAAGCATATGTGACCACGCTTGAACTTCAACCTTATCAAGAGTTACCCAGCTAAATGTAGTATTTCTAAGAAGCTACTGCGTCAGCCCTGTCCTCCATATGACCTTGACCGGTCCGTGACCCACCTGGGCGCTGCTGGCTCCGCCCCGGTCCCGACTGGGCACGTCGCGGGCCTGAAGCAACTGCACCGTCAGCTTGCGCGTGGGGTAGTCGTAGGCGAAGGCAACCTCAAGTGCACCGCATCTCGAGCCGCACCCCTCCAATTCCAGGTCAGCCACGTCAAATAGGCGCTCCTGGCGGGGTTAGCACACGCAGGGTCGTCAACAGACGTGGGAATGTGCAGACAACTCTGGACTTAACATACGAGGGAGCCACTGAGCAGACGACTGGCGATCAACAGACGAACACATTAAGTGTTGATCAAATGTGAAGAGCAGATTAATGAAGAGTGGTACACTCTCGATTCGATTCGATCTTACACTGCTACATTGACAGTGACGGTAATATTATCGTATTAGACACACAGATATAGCACCCGAACATCTCAGATATGTCATCTTCTCATTGCATCGTTACGTCTCTCGTCAGATATAGCTACCTCAGTACTACAACGCACTGACTGTTATAACGGGCCACGCTCCTGTCCACGGTCTGCTCGCGTCAGACGAGCAGGCTCGTTAAAAATCGCCAGCACGGCTGTCAGAGGACACTGGAGGCGAAAGTGATTGGATTGCAGGTGCTTGGAAGGGCAGGACCACCTCCAAGATGGCTCCAAGGGCGGGGAAAGGCAATACGACTGAGAAGAGAGAGCGAGAGCAAGAGCGAGAGAGAGGAGAGGGAGAGGAGAGGAGAGGAGAGGAGCACGGAGAGGAGAGGAGAGGAGAGGAGAGGAGAGGAGAGGAGAAGGAGAGCGAGGAAGAGGAGAGGAGAGGAGAGGAGAGGAGAGGAGAAAGGAGAGGAGAAAGGGAGAGCCGAGAGCGAGAGCGAGAGCGAGAGCGAGAGCGAGAGGAGAGCGAGAGCGATGAGCGAGAGCGAGATCGACGAGAGCGAGAGCGGAGAGCGAGAGCGAGAGCGAGAGCGAGAGCGAGAAGCGAGAAGCGAGAAGCGAGAAGCGAGAAGCGAGAAGCGAGAAGCGAGAGCGAGAGCGAGAGCAAGAGCGAGAGCGAGAGCGAGAGCGAAGAAGCGAGAGCGAAGCGAAGAGCGAGAAGCGAGAGCGAGAGCGAGAGCGATAGAGCGAGAGCGAGAAGCCGAGAGCGAGAGCGAGAGCGCCCTGTTCCACCAACGCTCCCTTACCATCCCCCCCTGCACAGAGCCGAGAGCGAGAGCGAGAGCGAGAGCGAAGAGCGCGAGCGAGAGCGAGAGCGAGAGCGAGAAGCGAGAGCGAGAGCGAGAGGCGAGAGCGAGAGCGAGAGCGAAGAGCGAGAGCGAGAGCGAGAGCGAGAGCGAGAGCGGAGCGAGAGCGAGGAGCGGACGAGACAGAGAGCGAGAGCCGAGAGCGAGCAGCGAGAGCGAGAGCGAGAAGCGAGAGCGAGACGCGAGAGAGAGAGCGAGAGCAAGAGCAAGAGCAAAGAGCAATGAGCAGCAAGAGCAAGAGCAAAGCAAAAGAAGCAAGAGCAAGAGCAAGAAGCAGAGCAAGGAGCCAGAGCAAGAGCAGAAGCAAGAGCAAGAGCAAGAGCAAGAGCAAGAGAGATAGAATAGCGGCAGAGAGGAGAGAGAGAAGAGAGAGAGAGAGAGAGAGAGAGAGAGCGGAGAGCGAGAGCGAGAGGCGAGAGCGAAGCGAGAGCGAGAGCGAGAGCGAGAGCGAAGAGCGAGAGCGAGAGCGAGAGCGAGAGCGAGAGCGAAGCGAGAGCGAGAGCGAGAGCCGCAAGCGTGCAGCGAGAGCGAGAAGCGAGAGCGAGAGCGAGAGCGAAGCAGAGATGCGAGAGGCGATGTAGCGAAGACGCCGAGAGCGAGGAGCGAGAGCGAGAAGCGAAGAGAAAAGAGAGAGCGATATATGCGAGAACGAGAGAGCGAGAGACGAGCAGAGCGAGAGAGCAAGAAGAAGAGAGAGAGCAGAGAGAGAGGAAGAGAGAGAGAGAGAGAGAGAAGAGAGAGAGAGAGAGAGAGAGAGAGAGAGAGAGAGAGAGCGAGCAGAGAGCACAGAAGAGAGAAGAGAGAGCGAGAAGAGAAAGAGAGAGATAGAGAGAGAGAGAGAGAGAGAGAGAGAGAGAGGGGGAGGGCGCATAAAATAGAACACTGTTGACTGATGTTACACTGTGTTCTGGTCCTGGTGTGTCTGGGGTCAGGGTTTTTAGGAGTAGGAAGGCGGTTAAGTGAAAATGTAAGTGTTAAGATAAGCGAATTCAAGTCTTTCTCGGCCTAAATTGGTAGTTGTAGGCTTACGCTGATGTCAATCGAAGAGCCAGTTATATATCAGGGTCTGGTAAAGTCTGACGGCGAGGGTTCAGCGATATTCCTTATGACTTTGGAAGGGAGAGTGGTTTGGCTCGTCCCACCAGCCTCGGTCCATCTAGCTGGATATCGCATTTCTAAGCAGCACCTAAACCACATTCGATAGACTCTTGCCCAGAGCCAACGACCACCACTCCGCGCCAGAGAAAAACACGCTTCCCAGACGTCTCGGAGCGCTACCAAACCGCCTCCGCTGCGGTGGCCGCGTAGCCGTCCTCTCTCACCTCTGTACTAGGTGCCGGCGCGTTGTGAGTCCTCTCTCACCTCTGTACTGGGTGCCGGCGCGCTGTGAGTCCTCTCTCACCTCTGTACTGGGTGCCGGCGCGCTGTGAGTCCTCTCTCACCTCTGTACTGGGTGCCGGCGCGCTGAGTGTCGGCGAGCCGTTCAGACTGCGTGGAGTCCGCACCGACAGCTTCCGATACCGACGCACGTCGCGCTGACGCAATGATGACGTCAGCTCGTCCTCACCGGAGGTGGTGGAGGAGGAGGAGGAGGAGGACGTTCCTCCCCCGACCTTCCCCCGCTCGGCCAGGCTCAGGTCTGTCCTCACCGGCTGCGGCCGCGAATCTACCGAAGAGAGAGGAGGGAAGTGTCACGAGTGTCGTTCATGCTCTGTCCCTATGCTTGGCTGTGGTGAAAAACGATGTGACGTCATAAGGGGAAGTTACTGGCAAAATAAACATGGGGAATTTTCCGCAGTGGTCGCCATTAGTGGTGTAATTTAGGGCCCTGTCCGAGTTTTCCGACTGCCGGAGAACAAATAGTGTAAGATTGCCGCCAGACATCCGGCGCTGCGGGGAGAAATAAGACTGAGTTATTTCGGCTCGGGCCGTCCTTGATAAAATCTGGAATAAACGTCAATGCTGGAGCTGCAGCATTTATGTGAGGAACCTCAGGCAGGCGTTGGTATACATGGGTGGAAGAAAACGTTCTGCATTTCAAAGCTGCATTATTAATATTACAATACATGACAGATGACCGTACAATTTTGGCAATGTAAGGCCATGACATATTTTTACTGACGTCTTAACCATGTTATAAAGGTACGTATTGTTCGTCGTGAGATATTGCACAGTAAAAACAAAGCGGGACATATTTAGTTTTTTCCTTACGTCTTCCCATATCAAGTTATTTCTATGCTCAAGATTAATAGCACTCGCTATACCACGTGAAATACAAGCAACATTGAAACACATGAAAATTTCATTGTTTTGATTGACAGTCCAAGCACTCACGCAGTCCAAGCACAGTGCTTAAACGAGATGAATAATGATATGAAAAACGACTTAAACGACATGAAAAACAGCACCAAACTGTGCCTCACAGGGGCGGAACTTTATGAAATCGCTCGGGGGGGGGGCTAATGTTAATTTGAAAGATTTTAACTCAGTTCTTACCATGCAACGCCAATATCAAGCGAACGCAGAACTGGAACTCGTCGTCCAAGATCTCTTACTGACCATCAAAAGGAGTAGACTGAACACATGGTCTACTCTCAAGAGGACAGCCCGGGAATTCACCTCAACCCGTGCATTATTACTAAGACAATGACTGTTACCAGAGAAACCGTTCGGCGTTACCTAAATGTCAAGAAATTTAAGGCTTTCAAGCTGATCATCTCAACACTGATGCCTCAAGCACTGAGACAGAAACTCAAAACAAGACCAAGTACAAGACTATCAGCACACATGGCATGAAGAAAATCTTCTTCATAGATGAGGGAGACTTCACCGCCGGGATCCCGACCAACACACAGAACAATCGTGTGCACGGAACCGGAAAGAAATCGAATGTCTCGCCGAGTAGACAAACACCATCCGGTGAAGCATGAAGCAGTGGAAGCGACGGATGAACGCTATGGTCCGCGATCAAATAGGTGTGATCGGTAGCTCACGTGTTCAAATACAAATGCAATGAGAACAAAATATCGGAGCTTATAAAATGAGAACAAGTGAATGAATTTGCTTGAAAGTTAGCGAAGACATCTAGAAGAGCCTTACGAACGGTAGCGCAAAAGATCAAAGCTCCATATTTACCCGAACGCCTGCAACACATGTCACAAGTTCAGAACATTTGTGGGCCTACCCGGTATATTTATTATATCGGTTATATCTGATAGAAAATATATAAGTAGTGATACATTAGATTCTGGCCGGAAGTAGAAGTGACAATGTGACAAAAGCCTTCGACACTGCGATTTTAGATAAAATAAGCATTTGGTTAAAAAATTGCAGACACTTCAAACTAGCAAGAAGAACTTCATTCATCGCAATCCTATCCACACAACGCAGCGCAGGCCTTTATGGATGTACACTTTGCTCCCTATACGCTATACCACGAATTTAAAGCAATCACAATTTCACAGCAAACTCCGTCAACTTTTCCTGTCTCACCTCCCCGTCACAAGCCGAGCCACTGGCCACGCCCGTCTGGACGGCCCAGACGTGCACTGACAGCGCCGCTACCCTGGGGTCGAGACAGGCCCCAGGCTGCAAACTCGGCAGTTCATGGAAGACAGTGACGTCTGCCTTCCGAGTGACGTCAGCCGGGGTCGACCCGGCCGCGGCATGGCGGCCAGCCGGACGGGGACTTTGCAGGAGCTCAACGAAAAGGTGGCGCAAGTTTGCCCGCGGCGGCAGGCTGGTGACTGTTCACTGTTCAGTACACACTGGTCAGGTTAGCAGCCTGGTGAAGTCGTGCTGGCCCTGCTCGACTTGCCGCAAGCGCAAGCACAAGCCTCAAAGCTCCTATGCAACGTTCTGCCCAACGTGGGCCGATCGTTGCATAGGGGCTATGGAGCTTGCGCTTGCGCTTGCGACAGGTCGAGCAGGGCCTCTGTTTGTCAGTTGAGTTCAGGAAGCTTAGTTGCTCGGTTTGCTAGTTCTGTTTAGATGGTCTGCCAGTTTGGCTGCTTAGTTGTTCTCAGCACTCGTGTTTCAGTTTTCGTTAATGAAGCAGGTAGGTTTAGTTGCCATGGTAGGTATATTTCCTGGTCTGGTCAGGTGGTTTACTATTGACTACGCCTGGCCGCTCGTCTTAGTGTCTGGTGTTATGTGTCTTCTGTACTAAACAGACACATAACTTACATTGAGCTTATACACTCATGTTTAACCCTCCCTGAATAGCCGTCGTGTTGAAAAGCTCCGCTAAGGCCTAAGGGGCAATAGTGACCTTTCCCACGCAAAATAGAATTTTACTTGACATCGACAGACGAGACTAAAATATATTTTACATTTATCACATTTGCATTTGTATTCACTTCTTAGAACATCCACACTGCTAGTGGCTTTCATCGTTCAGCATCAAATCACATTTTCATTTCGCATAAAAACTGTCCTACCGAAATATATTTCGAGTTAAAGCTGTTGATAAGCGTTCCACATTTTGAACAACCGGTACTTGCAAGTTGGTACTTTTGGCACTCATCAAACTGCGGGATTTTCCCGCATTGTTTTTGTACGCAATGGAGTTGAAAATATAGTTTGTGTTCTGCTTATTGCGACAGTTAGGTGGTACGTCTGACCGGGTGGGGACCTCCCCTAGGGAGTTGCCCCTGGGGGTGGGGAGTTAGGCGGTGCGTCTGACCAAGTAGCTTAGTTGTGAGTTGTGGCGTTTAAGGGTCGGTACAATATAACTTAAAGAGGATAGTGCCACCTGGAGGAATTTCTAAAAAAGATCGGCGGGCGATTGAATGAATGCTGGTATTTTAATTATCATGTATGCTCTGCTCAACATTGCCCTATAGCAATGTATCGTTAAGCATTTATCATTTTTTTCCTGATTCAAAACATTGGTCCCGATTTGTACAAAGCACGTATTACATCATGATGCTTATACCGCTTGGGGCTAACTGGTGGGTGGGACAATGCTGCGCGCATTGCGCAGTAATGTTATTTAATATCCAACTAATTAACTAACAAATTTTGAATACGACTAAGCAGTAGGGCACTGTCCTTAATAAGAGGTAAAATAGCGTTATCTTATCTGAGCTAAATGAAGGCTTTACTGCACTAACACTGATGCCATTACCAATACAAACCTGAGCCTGCTTATATATACCCTGAACCTGACACCTGAGCATTTCCTAGTCTTCGCCCGTCGAATAGCTGACGGCAGGTTCTCCTCCTGGACTATGGTCAGCAATACTTCCTCTCCACAGTTCTACCGCCGCCATCCACTGGTTTACTATTATTAATTAAATTGCCAGCAGAAAATAGCTAGACGACAGCCGTATATCAAGTATCCAAGACCCAAGATTGCAGGTTGCAGACCGAAGCCAAATCGCCAAGCAAACGCGGCGAACTATTTTCAACGAAGCGCTCAAGGTCCTAGAACAGTTAGCGTAGGCCTAACTTTGCGCTTACCGGCCGGAATTCCGCGTGTTTAGGAATCACAACCAAGTTTAAGAGCAGACTGGCACTAGGGAGAACCTAAGTCAGTCAAAAATTATAGATATTGCTTTCTGAAATTTTTAATGGCATTGTTCATGCTCGGTCTCGATATTACCTGCCATTTTTTACTTATATTGGACATTTTTTGACTTTTTATCAAATTTTTCCCGAAAGATATTTTTTTCATTCACAAAAATTTACAATTTGGCAAATATTATTTAAAAAAAATGGGAAGAATTATTGGAGAACAAAGCATGTGGGATTGAGCTTCCTAAAAAATTCAGAGCAAATATCTATATTCTTGTAGCTAAATTTAATGCCTACCTTGTTAATGGGGCTCTTTGTTGTCCTACCTAAGTACCAGCTGCTTCCTTTACCTGGGTTGCGATTTCCTAACACGCGGAATTTCTACCCACCAGTTAGCCGCAGCCCGCCCACATATCGCTCCCTTGCCCAAAGCCAAGGCCCCAAGCCGTCCGAATTTCGCCGCGAACTTGACGTTGAAAGCCTTGTCATGTACTTAGAGGGTGACGTCATTTAACTTTTTCGGACACAAAGTCGAGCCAGAGCTTTTAGCTCGATAATTGGGCCATTGGGTTTTGATCTTATAATGAAATAAGCTAAGATTGTTGAAAATATAATTAACTGCTCATAGCTTTTTAAATTTTTTAAATTCACTGACGGAATTGGTGATGTTGAGTTTTGCAATATTTCAAATGACAATTTAAGTCAGCAAAAGTAGTTGATTCAAAATAGATCGAGGCGAGTCCAATTTTAAGAATGATGCCAATCATTCTGGTGCAAATGGTATTTTTTGATCTAATGGGGGCAGTTTCGGAGAACCAGACCTTGCAGGTGAAATAGCCACGGCCTAAATCTACCGAAAGACACCAAAACTTCGATACTGGCTCTGGCAAGGGGGCACTCTCCCTTTAACGTCTTCTACCTGAACTCTGAGGACGCAAGAAGAGAGTGACGTAAGGAGAAGAGAAAGGATTCGTAACTATATGCCTCAACATTCCTCTACAATTAACAGCCATCGAATAAAATGGGTAAACTAAATTATCAGTTGAAGGGAGATGCCACCTCTGCGGGCCAATATCGACGTTTTTGTGTCAATTGGTAGATTACGCCGTGTCCTCCCGATCTTTCACCTGAAAAGTTTGGTTCCCGAAACTGCCCCCATTAGTAAAAAAATTTACCCATTTGCACCAGCAATGATTGGCAATCATTCTTAAAATTGGAGTCGCCTCCGCACTATTTTGAATCACTTCTTTGCAGACAAAAATTGTCTTTTGAATATTGCAAACTCAACATCACCATGCAGTCAGTGTACTTTAAAATTAAAAGGGTATGCAGGTTATTATATTGTCAACAATCTTAGCTTTTTTCATATATAAGAACAAACCCAAATGGCCAATTTCGGCCCAAAGCTCGGCTCGACTTTTTTGGTCCGAAAAAGATTAATGACGTTTACCCTTCTAACACAGATAGACGTTTAAACGTCAATTTTGCGGCGAATTCGGGCTTATGGTTTGGACCTCGCGCTTGGGGCGGGGGGAGCTATTGTTTGGCGAGCACTAAAAGTGGTAATTCTGCAGAACGTTGGCCGCCAGAACCGCTAGTGAGCCAAGTGAATTTTGAACCGTTGCAAGCATATAATCACCTAGTTTTATTGATTCACAATTGTTTCGTAACATATGTATTTATTCATTTATAAATAAATACATCACCGATATAAAAGTTGCCCTGGCTAACTAGCGGTCCTGGCGGCCAACTGCTGCGAACTTATCCAGTTCTTAGTGCTCGCCTGGCTGTGTTTGAAACAGCTGGCGGCCAACAATCCGAGCAATATGGAAGCGCCATTGATGATATTATAGTGATGGCACCAATCGAGACGAATGTTTTTGGTTTGGAAAAAAATTAGAATAAAGCCCTTTGCCGAAACATTGCTTTAGGGCACTTTGGCAAAGAAGCCATACATGATTATTAATTCCCAGCATTCATTTAAGCTACTATTTAGAAATCCTCCCGAGGTGGCACTATCCCTTTAACCGATGCATTTTAACGGTGACATTGTTAGTGGTTGTGTTTCTCTTTTTTAATTTTTAATTGATTTTTGACATTAGTTGTTTTGCGTGGTTTTGTCTCTAGCTGCATATAACATTATGCTATATATCATGCATCTTTATATCATGCAAATTATAATTGTACCACTTAAAAATAGTAAACAATTAAAAACTGACTATCAAATCGGAAGCCCATCGATGCATATCGACGGCGACCTTATTAGTGTCAGCGACTTATTTTATTGACCAATCAGGGACGTTGTCACGCTTCAATTGGTGCACTTACTTAATTCTCACTTGATGAAATGAATCATTGTAGGGAAGAACCACTTTGCCTGTGACCTTCATGGAGCACAGAGGCACAGCCAGACCTCCGACAGGGAGGGGGCACGGCATTCCCTGGGCTGGGTCCCCCTTGGCAAAGCCCCCCAAAAACAAAAACATAATGCGCGAAAAACAAAAATACCTCCCTGGATTTAGGCCACAATAATTTGCAGGGTCCCTACAAAGTCGTGAACAGGGACGTCGCCGATAATTTGTTAGTGTAAAAGTCGGTCCAACGGGAGATTACGTGCCCCTCTGCCCCTGGCTGCGCCCCTGATGGAGCACACATTGTCTTGCTTTTTAATTTTTCCATACTTACAACTTCGAATAAGGGAATAATTGTATTTCATTCTTAAAGGGAATATAGCACCATAGGAAACGTTATATGTAGAATGATGGAGAAGAGTGCCCTGATTACGGTCCTGGCATTCATTTTTGAGAAAAAGGTCGCAATTTGTAGTGATTTGAAAAATATCAATATTTTTACATGTGACGTCACAGCAATCTTGCGTCACCGAAACGAGTTGTGACGTCAAAAGTAGATGTCGAACGGTAAACGTCGCTCCTTGAATCAGATACGTAAAAAACATAAGCAACTTTGTTTGCCGGTTCCCGACTCGCGAGTAGTATTGGACGCGATTACAAATGTGTAAATGTCTGCACTATGGTCTTGTAAGAGTTGTGTTGAAGTAGCGTTGCGTGAAAACATACCCATAAATGTCCTTATGCATAAATAGTTAAATGTGATCTACCTACCCATGAATGCGTTTTCAGCGGTGTGTGAATGGTGGATGTAAATAAATGCGTGCATGTGCATTATGCAGTGAATATTGCAGCTGCCGGTACGACCCATCATACTAGCTTAGGCCTTTGAAGACGAGTCTCTGTATTATTTTCAATTGGACTCCAATGAAAATTAACAAAGTATAGCCAATAATGTTACGGCCACCGAGATACTCGCGATGAAAAACTCACTGTCACATATTTGAAGTGATGTGTCGCATGAACACTGAACTAGTCACTACACAGCACAATCTTCGCTTCTCATGACATTTATTTTTTGTAAATTTTGTAAATGGAAATTATTCACAATTCACGAAGATATTTATTTACAACTATTTCAGACTCGTGTGGATGTGTGGACATTGCGTGCAATTGTATTGCATATGCTTCTATTACGGATAATATTGCAGCTACCGGTACAGGCCACCCATCAACTGATAGGCCTCTTGAAGACGATTCTGTGTATTATTTTCAATTAGAAATCCAATGAAAATAAACAAAGTTATATCCAATAATATTTATGGCCCACCGACATTGCTCGCGACGAAAAACACCCTGTCACATTTCTGATGATGTGTCGCATGAACACTGAATTAGTCACCACCCATCAGCACAATCGTCTTCTCATGACATTTAGATTGGTAATTTTAAATTGGAAATCGGTTCACTTTGACAAAGATAATTACTTACCACTTTTACAAAATCAGAATACATGTCTTGTTTAATATCAATAGTGCATGCTGATTCGCTTCTATTGCGGATAATATTGCATCTACCGGCACGAGCCACCCATAAAATGTTTTGCCTTTTCAAGACGAGTTCAACATTATTTTCCATTTGAAATCCAATGGAAACTGACAAAGAAAATTGACAATCATTTCCAAATTGAACAAGCCGATGCTTTTCGGTGGCGGACGCAAGGCCCTAGAATAGGCGGACGGTTCAAATAGCGAACACGAAAGTGCCGGTGGAAATCAACAGTGTAGTGCCCACTTATGACGTATCGAAACGCCACAAGAATTTGCCCCTTTTAAAATATGCCCAAATATCCCAACGGTTTTGCGTGTGAAACTCAGCAACTATCGGTTTGGAAAGGGGAAAAAATCATAATGTGGAGTTTTCTCAGTACTTTTAATGAAATAACGTTACTCTGACATTGTTAGGTTAATATAGTAAACTATAAAAATAACTTTATGCTCATATTATGCATAAATATTAAAAGAAAAACCAAAATATATTTTCAGCCATGGGACTTCTTCAGTGGATGAAGAAGGCCCATGGCTGAAAATATATTGTCGATTTTCTTTTAATATTTATACATAATATGAGCATGAGGTTAATTTTGTATATACTTAGTTTCTCAGTACACCCGACAATCTGGCTATCTCAGTTAAAAACTAATGTTAAAGGTGCTATATTACCTTTATATTGAGATAACATCATTGTTGTACCATTACGGAAGCCTAATAAATTGTTGTCTAAAAATAAAAAGGTCATTAGTCGTTTTCACGATGGCTTATTTTGCGCGAAATGGTTTAAAACATTTAAAAATGTTTTAAAATGTTTCAGTGGTAGCTCCGTCTTCACGATGGGCTAATTTGCGAGACATATTTCAACCTTCGCCGTATGGAACTGTAGGGCGAGAGTTATTTTTTCGCCAATTAGTCCATCCTGAAAGCGGCTACTACTAAAACATTTTAAAACATTTCGCGCAAAATAATCCATCGTGAAAACGGCTATTATTTCTCTTCAAGCCTCTCGGATTCTATCCGGAAGCCGGCCTGGCCGCCGTCTTCGGCCCCAGGCACCGGATCGATAGACTACAGAGAAAGAGATGGATGGTGAAGCATGGTTCGACACATCCGACGCGTCCGAATAGGGTTTCCGGCCGGTCGCTCTCTCCTATAATGCATGTATCTGTTGCTCCGCCGCTGGCAGCAGTGTCAAATGACGTTCGTTTGGAATGGAATGGGGTGGGGTGCTGAGGTGATGCAGGGATGGAATAGGGTGCTGAGGAGTGAGAAGGTAATGCAGGGATGGAATGGGGTGCTGTCACTGCTGAGGAGAGGAGGTGGTTCAGGGATGGAATGGGATGCTGATGAGTCGATACAGAGA
Organism: Semibalanus balanoides; assembly: GCA_014673585.1. Classification (NCBI taxonomy): domain Eukaryota; kingdom Metazoa; phylum Arthropoda; class Thecostraca; order Balanomorpha; family Balanidae; genus Semibalanus; species Semibalanus balanoides. The sequence continues at coordinate 197,602 of VOPJ01014396.1, read as the reverse complement.
TCCAATGGGGTGCAGATCAGGTGATGCAGAGATGGAATGGGGTGCCGAGAAGCTGATGCATAGATGGAATGGGGTGCCGAGAAGGTGATGCAGAGATGAAATGAGGTATCGATAAGGTGATGCAGAGAAGGAATGAGGTGCTGAGGTGGTGATTCAGAGATGGAATGAGGTGCTGAGGTGGTGATTCAGAGATAGAAAGAGATGCTGAGGTGGTGACTCAGAGATGGAATGAGGTGCTGAGGAGGTGATTCAGAGATGGAATGAGGTTCTGAAAAGGTCATGCAGAGACGGGATGGGGTGCTGAGGAGGTCATGCATGATGGAAAGAGTCGCCGTTATGTGAGGGTGTTTTGCAGGGGCGTGGGAAGTACTTTCAGGTAGGGGGGCGAACTTTTTGGCGGACCTGAGGTAGCAAAAATGAAAGCTAAAAAATCGATATGTCGCTTTGATCGCCACCCGTTATATCGCCAACAGGATGTATCACCATATATCACCACCCGTTCACCCGATATATCGGAATCTATCCCCGATNTGCGTCCCCCAGGTTGACGGGCGTATCTTTCTTTTCAAAGAGGGAAAGAAATGTGGACGGATGTGTCCAGCTGGGCCTGCTTGCACCCGTGCCGGCTCTGTGTTCGGCCCTGCGGGTTGGGCCCGAGTCACGTTGGTGACCGGCTCCGGCCATTACGTTGCGCGCGTCCGTGCGCTCTCGGGCGGGGTCGTGACCTGTCCGGCGCCGGTGTGGGGTGTGGGTCCGGTGGTGCGGGCAGAGTTCCGGTAACGCGCGGCGCGAGCGGTAGGCTCTCGGAGCTGTACCCCTGAGTACGAGTGAGGTGTGGTGCAGGATTATGTTGCTCCATTGACAGTGCATGCTGCAAATATAGTGCAAACCGTGAAGCTGCATCTGTACCGGCTCTACAATTACACACGATTGTTGGTGGCGCTAGTGTCGCTTATGCATTAGAATAGGGCTTTTAGAAAAATGACTTTAGCCTCATGCCCGCCAATGTTTGTGTGGAATTTTATAAATCAATACTAATTTGAGGCCCATGCGCCAAGGACTCTGGCATTTTCCTAAGCATTTTTTACGACACAGCTTAGTGTGCAGTGTGCAGTGTGCGACAACCTACGAAATGCACATATCTTTACACATGTCGTAATATTATCTCCCGTATCTCGGCCGTTTGACTGATCCACGGCGACGCTCAGGAGGGGGTATACTTGCACAGCTGGCCGTACTCGATCATTCCTTCCTCGACGCTGTAGTCCATCCAAAGAGCCGTGCTCGTCTGGGCCACCACGCAGAGCTGCATAGTGCTGGGGTCGTTGGGCTGGTCTTCGCGCCAGTGGGTGAAGTCATACGGGGTGCAGTCCAGCCAGTAGAAGTCGAAGGGGCCGTTGTCCGGCCATGCGATGTGTTCCAGCCCGATCCAGGCAGACACGTGCAGCAGCGACTGAACGAAGACGTTCTCCTCTTCTGAGTGGATCGAGGCCAGCTCGGCGTCAGCCCGTAGCCCGAGGCAGTGTGCCTTGGATGCGTTCCAGTCCATCCTACCCTTCTGCAGGCTGAAGCAGGCGCCGTCGAAATCTATCCAGTCTGGGTCGCAGAGCGCCTCCACGGGCTCTGTAGTCGACACGGGCTCTGTAGTGGACACGGGCTCTGCAGTCGACACGGGCTCTGCAGTCGACACGGGCTCTGCAGCCAACACGGGCTCTGCAGCCTCTCCTAGAAGTTGACACGGGTCGGCAGCGGTGCCGAGTAGGCACGGCACGACAGGCCGGGCCGCCACGCGCACAGCACGCCGCACTGGGCGCCAGTTGCCGGCGGCGGTGGTGGCCCATCGTGCTGGCGGCCCGTGGCCACCCATGCAGGACCGGCACCAGGAGGGCGTCGGAACGTGGCCGCAAGCAGCGGCAGCGAGAGAAGCAGCAGCAGCGACAGACGCAGCCCCATGGAAGGCATGTTGTGTAGCGTCGGGACGGAGCAATGCGAAGCGCGTCTACGTCTAGTGACGTCTGAGTGACGTCATGTTCTGCGTTTTTTGTTGAAAAATAAGGTTTTGCGAGAAACGCTGTCAAAACTGCAGTTGATAAGATAACTTCAATTGTGATATACCAAATGACAGATAATGAGCTTGGCGATCAATTTTCAATTTCAGTTTTTCAAAATTTGCTGAAACTCAAAAATTTGAGAAATCCAATTTTTTGTTTTGTTTTTACAAATGTTTCCAAAACAAATCCATTTTTTTCAAATAAAGGAATATATATGTTCTAGAAGAATTCAATACATATGTAAAGCAGGTTTTAACCCTATTCCCTGCGGGGGGGCAGATTCTTGCCCCCGGTAGTTTTTCGCCCGCAACCGCTTCTGAACCGTTACGTCTATCGTCTTGAAACTTTCGGACTTTTCCTAAATATAAATGACGCGTGTTCTGTGAAATTTGGAAAAATCGGCCCAGCAGAGGCGGCTCCAGGGTTCATGGTTTTTTTGGGAGGTCGTTTCGACATGCGGGTGTGCGGCGCATTGTACTTCCTTCTTAGGTTTTGCGGGTGGTAATAAAAGCGTCAGAAACTAAGTCGATGCTTTGTACATCATACATAATTGGATTATACACATTTTGGGGCAGAGGCGCACTCAGGTACATAACATGGGAGGTGAAATTCTCCGTCAATTTAGGCCAAACTTCAAATAAGCAAGATGATAAAAGGCGTTCCGCATATAGTGCCCCCCAAGTTGTTTACCTGAATCCGCCTATGCACAATTTGTTACATTTAACAAATAACAGCAACAAAATCCACATGTGACGTTCCCACGTCCCAAACACTAAGGAAAAGACTATTTTTCATCAAAAATTCTCCCCATTTTTTTATCCTGACGTGCGCCTATGATTTTTGTTTTGACTTGTGCTTTCAAACACATTGAAAGAACAGGACATAAGAAGCTCAAAACGGTTTTTTTGCATGCAAATCGGTTGAATCACATGGCCACAATGACCTTTCAAAAAACACCCTAAATGTTTCGTTATTTTTCCCCCTGCCCCCCCCCCATTTTAGAGCAAAAGAAAGAAATTTTGGATCCCAAAAAGAAAGATTTCGTCACGACGATTCGAAATGGGTTTGTCCTATCGAAATCGGGCCGAGCGGTTTCTCAGAAAGATTCCCCTTTTTTTTTTTTTCCTTGGGGGGGGGGGGGCGGAATCTGCCCCGCAAGTTAACTAATTCTGGCCGCCGCAGGGAATAGGGTTAAGTCGAATTATCTTCAGAAAGACTGAATTTTACAACTTTTCAAAGCAAAAATTCGACCACCTCTACAGCATAAATATGCATACAAATTGCTTTTCCGTTTTTTGCCTTTTCTTTTATTTGTATGCAAAAAAAATGTTCTAAGGTCATTTTTCGCGTTCTAGTTGAAAAAAGAATCCATAAACATGTGTTACAACTCCTAGTGACCGTAATCTGCAGTTTGACCTCATGACCTCGGATGACCTTGACCTACCTGACCCAGGGTCAAAAACTGCTTATAATGGTAATTAGAAGTGTTAGATACACGAATCACATCGATTTATCACTTGATTATGCGTTTGATATCGCATTTTTGCGCGACGATTAAATTCACCGGACTTTGATGACACGGTGAAACATTTTGTCTTTGACGTGACCTGTGACATCATCAGTGACCCTGAGGTTATCAATATTATGTTTCCCACAACAAATGTAACAGGGCTATCTTATGTCGTTTGAATTTTTAAGATCGGTCCAGTAGTTCCGGAAATCAAGGGCTATACATAGCCCCCCCGTAATTCGCGTTGCAAGAATTTTACCCCAGTAAGCGCCGGGATTTAATTTTACTTATATTCTGTTTCGGCATTGCTTGTGTTTCGATATCCACAAACGATCACCCCACTATTAAACAGATAAAAGAAGATGTATCTAGAATAGCGCCACCTATTGAAATTGCTTCCCGCACGAGCAATGTTCAATTGGAAAGCCGAGACCTGTTCGCAGCTGCTATCAGCGCACACGAGCTGTTTTTCTATTGGCCAGCGATTAATAATATTATGCTAGCCGGTTTTGAAAACGCTAGGCAATGACAATAGTAAACTCCAGTCACTCACTTCACTCACTCACTCACTCACTCACTCACTCACTCACTCACTCCAACTCACTCACTCACTCACTCACTCACTTCCACTCCACTCACTCACTCACTCACTCACTCACTCACTCACTCACTCACTCACTCACTCACTCACTCACTCACTCACTCACTGAATCACGCAACACAACCTCAGTCTTACCCGCTTCTTTCCCGTGCCAGTCAAAGCCCTGGCCTTTATGGTGAGACGCTGCCTCTCCTTGAGCATATAACCACTAACATCGTAACTGCCAATATAACCACTAACATCGTAACTGCCAATGCGATGCGCCGGAGTAACCACTAACCTTCCTATTCATTTAAGCATCAACGACCATCGATGTATTTGGTATGCATGGGGGATGACAAAGTTAACTTCAAAAACGTCAACAAAGAACAACTCTATCTCTCTCAGACTTCAAGAGACTGACCGAAATCCAAATTATCAAATTGCTTAGCTGCTTCTTCTCCATCCCTCTAATCACTCGCGTCTCCATCACGCTACACCGCCCATTCCTGAACTGGCTATAGTGAAGGTCAAGCGCAGATCCCCTACTGAATAACGTCACATTCTTGAAAGGACAAGAAGTCAATGACAGCTGCCCGGTACAGAACACTGTGCAGCGCTCAGCCGCCATTTACACACAGCACAGTGTCGGCCACGGCATTTGACTTACTGTGGGCATACTTTGATGCGTTGATCATTGCTCTTGACGCGCAACGCGAGCGATTGCAGATTGAGGTGTTAGGCGAGTCGAGCAGCTCCCTGGAGGCAGAGGTGAATACATTGATTACAATTCACTCCACCGAATTCATGTTTTGCGGCATAGAGAGCCGATTTCCGATGTTGCAGAAATATGAGAAATATGAGATTGTATGAAAAGTGCGGATTTCAATGTTCTGTTCCTGAGTGACAAGGCAGACAACGAAATATAAACTTGCTTACAAGAAAAGCTTACTTTTGTAATTAACATTATATAGTAGGTATATACCGAAAGTAATAAAATAATAATAGCCGTTTTCACGATGGCTTATTTTGCGCGAAATGTTTTAAAACATTATAAAATGTTTTAAAAAGTTTTAGTATGAAAGTTTTAGTATACGATATATTCCAAGAAAAATAAATTACTGATTTAGGCATATTATCATTATTCAAGAGTTATGGAAACATTGAAATTGAGCTCATATACAATTCATACCAATTATGTTATTTCCTCAGCACGCTGACAACTCGCTTAAAAATGAGCTCATTCAAGATTATGCATACAAAATTGTCCGTTTTTCTAAAGAAATATGCGTCTAGAGGTCCATTCGATCAGTGAAGGGCATACCGCCTTACTAGTTATTCAATTTTCTGGCAGCGTCCATGGATCACAGGTCTGCCTACGGCATGGCGCCAATAATGCACTAGAAACGATTTCGACTGCCGGCGAGGTCCATATGGAATCAAGGGGAGGTCGGTTTGTTTGAGCGACAATTAGCGTGCCCCGAGGATTAAAATGTTTTCGGAGTTTCTGAAAAGTTGCAGTAAGGTTGAAGATCTGGCATCACAATTAACCTATCAATAATTATCTTGCTAATTACCACTAAACCGCAATTTTGTAACATACTATATTCTTACCAACATATTACCAAATTCTAAGAGACATTTCAAGACAAAAACCGTTTGCAAAAGTTATATACTTAAATAATGGATACGTATACTAAAACTTTCATACTAAAACATTTTAAAACATTTTAAAATGTTGTAGTATATTGGAACAGAAAACACAACCGCCCAGTGTCGCACCTCCGACCAGACTGCCAGCGTCCGCCGTGGACGGAGCTTGCCGCCGCCGTTGACAGGGCGACGCCATGCTGCGTTGAGAGTCTTGGCCGCAGGGCCTGCTTCCCACGTTACGCGTTCTGCATTGCGTATATATGCTCCATAACGCATGACCCGACGCGCATAGCTGATCGCACCGCATCCGCACTACAGTATGTACACGCTCACCACAGCCTTCCCCCTGATATTCACAAGAATCAAACCAGGCACGTACATCGCTAGGCACTTAAGTCGAACACAAGTACACTTACATACCAGGGACAAGAGCAAAAAATGATAACTACGCATCACCATGCCATGATGTACATTCACACAACTTACACTAGATCAAAACACAAAAATATACACACAATATAAAAACATACACAGAATCCGCGTCCGGTTCTCACATCATCTCCGCATCTCACTTATCATTATCAACAGGCACACTGTGACCAATATTTTGGTCCGGCGGCCGACAGTGCGTGTGCTTCGTACGACACGGAAAAACCATCGTCATCACTACTCATCGATTTGTTCCGGCGAGCATGAGTTGACAAGCTGTTCGCTCTCAGCCGGCGGCTTATGATCGGTTCTGGCGCTATGTCTAACGTACTGTCCCTGTCGTTCGTGTACACACTTTCACTGTTGTCCGTGTTCCACACTTTCACTGTCGCCTGAAGTCCACTGACAGGACCGGAGCTCCGGGGGAGCCCCGCCCTTTGGCGGCGCGCCGCACGCTGCGAAAAACGCTGCCACGGCACCCCGTCCACTCAACCTGCTGAGCGACACGATTTTTAGGTGACAGAACCAACAAAACAAAAACACCGCGGCGGACACAAATCGGTTGCACCTTGTGGTCCACCGCGGCAGCGCACCCAGGACAAGGTCACCGACCTTTGGAGCCGCCGCCCTGCTCACGTCCCTCATCGAGGAGGCGGGCGGCGGCCGGTCGACAGCCAGTCCCTCGGAGAGCAGTGGGCAAGCAATCCCTCCGGGCCTGAGGAACAGTCCCGGCTGCGGAGCAGTGGCCGCGTCCCTCCCGTCGCGAGGTGTTCATGTTGTAGCGATTCTGCACGCTTCCTCAAACTGTTGATTTGTTGCCTTCGCCGCCATACCTTGATCGTACGGTGGTTTACGCTCGATGTACCGTTTGCCGGCTGGCCTCATGCACGGACGAAATTGCATTTGTTATGCCCCAATCGTGACATCCAGGATTATGCCATTGTGGCGCCGCGGAACTCGCGGGCGTTTGTCTGTCAGAATTCGGCGGGTGCTCCTCGTTCAGGAAGCTAGAAACCTTCTGCGTGATTTCTTACCGGCCTTCAGCTCGATGCAGGGCCGCCAGATGCAGTACCGCGACGGCCACAGATCGATCAGTGAGAGGTACCCGCGGCCGATACTTCACGAACATCCATCGCCAGTCGCTCCCCGTGAGTGGCACGCCGAGCGATCCCGGCTGCCAGAAGGACAGGTGCCAGGCAACTCGAATGGACTGGCCAGGGCCTCAACCATCTGTTGAAACTCGATGTTGCGCACCACTTGGCCGTGTCACCCTCGGGCCAATCTTCTCTCCGCACGTACCAGGAGGGTGGCGGACGAATTCCACTGGTTGCCCGGTTGTCTGGTGGAATGCGGCGGGCACGCGCCAGGCTCTGCCTCGGGACTCCGCCGTGCCAATTTCGACAGGTCGCGGTCACCGGAGCGGCGACATGTCTGAGCGAGACCTTTTTGGGCGTGCATGCCAGTTCTTGGGGGACGCGGGTGAGCGCCGCTGGGGTTGTCTGCAGGACCGTACCATGGCCGACTGTTGAACGGAGAGCTCTGCAGTTCTTCCACCAACTGCTTTGATTGATGCTCGATGCGGCGACGGCCATCACAGCTCTCCGTGTGCGCTTGTTTTCGCAGGTCTGCACGGAGCCGCATCAGAGCATCGCGATCGAATCTCAGCCGATGGACCGTGCCGAGTCTCGGTGCGGAGGTCGATTGCATTTTGACCTCCCCACATGCACGACAACCGCCATAATTTGATGCCGCTGAGCGCCGCGTTCCAGCTCTGTCATGTTTGATGTGGCATGGCGGGCTTTCGATTCTGGCCGCAGCCAGCTCGCATCCTCCAACCGTGCCGCCGCCAGGGTCCTCCAGGATGACACGTTGGCGATGGGAGCTGGCATCAGTCCAGACGATGAGCCGGTCAGCCTGTCAGCGCCACGGGCCCCCGCCGGGCATTCCGACTCCTGAGCTGCTGCACGACATGCTGGATCTTCGCCTGCAAGCGCCGGGTCATCCGTTGATGTCGTCCCATCCCGCTGTCAGTTGTGTTAACGCATCGCTTCAGCCACGCGGCAGCATTCTGGTCGAGGCCAGCCCGCCCGGGCAGTCGCCACGACCGGCCCCCGCACCATGCGAAAACAGCGCTCGCCGTGTGACCTTGCAGGCGGCGGCGGGATATCGCCGTCCAGTTGCAGCGCAGCTCGCCGCCGTTACGCGGCCGACACGCAAGCCGAGCCAGGCCGCGCCTCCGCTGCTCTCTTCTGGTGGCTTTGCAGTCCAGGGGCCATACCGCGCAAGTGTTGACGACCTCGTCTGCACTTCACGATATCCTCATCGATCAGAATGTCGTCACATACGGCAGAACGCCGCGCTTCATGCGCTCATCTCGCTCCTAGGACAAGCCCGCACACTCCTTCATCATGAGCGGAGCCACATTGAGTCCGAAGCCGAGGCGCGTTCAGGCCAGTACCTCTGACTCGCACCTTCCACAGTCTGGTACGGCCACAGCCGCCGTTCCAGCGAAGCTGGAGATAGGCCTTTCCGCAGGTCAACGACGGCGATTGCGGGCTGCCATGCCGTCGCCATTCTCGCAGTCTGGTCGGCGCAACTCCGCATCTGCAGTGTAAGCGGTTACGTGTTCATTTTCACTCGCGTAGTCCAGCACGGGGCGCACCTTGTTCGGCTGCTTGACGCCATCAGCGGCAGCAGGCCCGCGCGGTGCCCGTTTCCGTCGCGCTTCGTCATAAGCCGTAGCCGCCATTGTTGAATCCACGCACCGATCTCGGCATCGAATTCCTGCCGCAGCGCAGCCGCACGCGTTACTCAGGACCACACGGTTGATGCCAGGCACTCAGGGCCGACGCCTTCCAGCCCCACTTCCACGCGACCGTCCATTCACCGCTGTCCGGGTCTGAACACTGCCGTGAGTCCGCTGGCCAATTTCACCGTCACGCCCCTGCCACGTGTTCACAGCTGCCGCGCACGGAACGATTACATCCGTCGGCTGTCCGCAGGCTGACACCGCCCCAGGGGCGTGATCCCGAACCATGCCCAGCACGAGCGTCCATCCCCGCGGACGGTCCGGAACGACCAGGGCCGCAAGCATCACTCGGCCTGCCCTCACAATCAACTGCAATATTGGTGACCACTGCAGCGAGCGTGCCTCCGTGGACCGCGTCAACTCAACTGCCCGTTGGGCGCCCACTGTTCACAGCAGCCTTTGCTAAAATGAGTGTGTCAGTGGCAGCCGGTATTCAACCAGTGCCACGGCACATGCGTCCATTTACACAAGCTGACCACAGGAAGAGAGCGCTCTATCGCCGGGAGGACTGCGCTGGCGCTTGACGTTTAGTCTGGGGCGTTTTACCGGAGGCGCCGGGGCAGGCCGCAGCCAGGTGACCCGGGCGTTCGCCGCAGGTCCAAACAGCGCGAGGGTAGGAGAGAGCGCTTCAGCTGCTGCCGTTTGACCGTCAGCTTGAGCCGCCGCCGGCCGCCGCCGCCTGCACCCGTTCTTCCCCCAGCACTGGCACCGCACGGGCCGAGAGTGCCGGTGAGCGGTGAGGCTCTCCGCTCTTTAGCTCCGCTCGGAACGGGTGTCACTGACGGCCGCCGGCAGTCCTTGACGAATGCGGCAGCGAGCTGGCGATCGTCACACCACCGAACAGGGATGGCGCAGCGGCCAGACTGGCGAGGTAGACGTCAACGCTCATCCCCTGGCTGCAACGTGCGTGCCATGAACGCCGGCGTGCGCCGTAGTCGTCCATGGCGAACGCGTTAAAACAGCGAGTCTTCGCCCACAAGCATCCACTGAGCGGGGTCTCCGCGGCAGCTGGACCAGGACCGCGAAACGCACCGCCTTTCAGCCGCATAGGCAGCAGTCCGCCCACCGACACCGGCCGCGGTACTCGCAGAGGCAGCGGACGCCTCCGTTGTACCACTCAACGACATCGCCTGTGGCCTCGAATGTAGTCGATGAGCGGGCGTCGAGTCTGGCTCCTGTCAGTGCCTCTTCAGACCCCTGCACATGGGCGTCGCTCGTTACCACCATGGTTGCCAAATAGCTTGTTAGTATATTGGAACAGAAAACAAACCGCCCAGTGTCGCACCTCCGACCAGACTGCCAGGTCCGCCGTGACGGAGCTGCCGCCGCCGTGACAGGCGACGCAATCTGCGTGAGAGCAGGCCGCAGGGCTGCTCCCACCTTATGCGTTTGCATTGCGTTTATGGCTCCATAAACGCAATGACCCCCGACGCGCTAGCGAGCGCACCGCACCGCACCGTATGTACACGCTCACCACAAATGTTTTAAAACATTTCGCGCAAAATAAGCCATCGTGACAACGGCTAATGTTTGTTAATAGTTTATTATTTTGAATTAATTCAACTGTTGTTTTTCATTTCTTCCCATCACATCATCATATTTTGATATCTGATATATGGTTGAATGCATAACTTACCACCAAGTGATGTGCAATTGTGCGCCCACAAACACTAGCTGAATGACATTAGGGAAGTGGTTTGGTACTGGTCTTTCAAAAACATAGTCACTGAAAAAACTAATTTATCATGCAACTGATAGGCTGTTTCCTATTCAGCACGTATTACGCGTATTTTACCAATACATGCAATGTGTTTATGGATAATAATGCTGAAGCCAATCGGAAAAGCACCATAAGTGATAATGGACTGTATACCTACAGTTTCCAATAACACCTTTGTTATTGAAACATAACAGGGGGGTCGAAGTCTACACCATTTTGCATTCAAATTGAAAAAGATTAAGTTCAATTTGAAAAAGATAAAATTAAATTAGAAAAAGATAAAATTAAATTTGAAAAAGATAAAATTAAATTTGAAAAAGATATAATTGAATTTGAAAAAGATAAAATTGAATTTGAAAAAAGATAACTCAATTTGAAGAAGATAAAATTCAATTTGAAAAAGATAAAGTTGAATTTGAAAAAGACGTAATTCAATTTGAAACACATATCCCTCCAGCGTAAATTATTGGACACTACACATGTTCAATGTGCAAAGGTAGCGTAAAATTGTGCGAAATTGCAAGTGCACCATAGTCCTGTTTACTCATGCCCAATAATAACCATAGGAATATTATGTCCTGCTCGTCGACCTGACATCATTCGAGTCTTCATATAATTGGTACAACCGAACTTTAACAAACAAAATTATGCTCAGCCCATGTATTTTCCAAAACACAATGCTGCATTTCAAATTATTCCAGAACACGACATAAACACATCATAGATATATATATGCTACATATATGCATATACCATAGATATGCTACATGTATACAATTGAGAAATTACATAGTTGAAGATGCAAATATCGTCTATGTAGTTTGTGGCAGAGCTTACGATACATCGCTACGATCTTGACTACGCAAATACCGGTCATGTTAAAGGGACTGTCGCCACCTTCAAAAAAATGTGTCAATGTAACGTCGTTTGTGGTGGCAAAATATGAAAAGAATGCTGCTGAACACGAATTATGACATTTGTTTTTCTCAAGAACAGTGCTCAATTTCATAAAGCAAATCAGTTTTACATATTTGGGCTGATGACGTCCATATGGAAGGAATTTTTTGGTAAAAAAAAAAACCTTCAACGCTGTTATAAGTAGGAACTAGTGTATGGCTAAATGTATGGCCAAAGGTAAAACTAAGTCGACTGTAATCAAGCATTTAGCAAAGAGAACTAACGCAATGGCTCGAGGCCACCATTCAAATACATTGGGGGCTGGCGATGTTACAGATTGGCAAAATCAAACTCGACATTTCTCTGTGATTCGACCTCGTGGTTGTTTTAGACTTATCATGCATAATTTCAAATGCCAGAGCACGCAAAATGGCTATCCTCAAAGCTCAAATTTATGTTAAGGTGGGACCAGTCCCTTTAAGTATACACAGGGGCATTCAGGACAATCGAAAGCCGAAAATCCCCAAATTAACAACCTATCCATCTCCAAATTTCGAATAAACTCCGTTACAGGGGTAATCTGGGGCGCTGAATGCGCGGCTATGGCGAGTTCAGCTTTGATTGGAGCTAACGGCTGCCGAGTTATAGCCTCCGGCATTTTCGTCGAGGGGCACCTTGCCGACTTGGCCAATCTAGCCAATAACTCCACAACAAATTATCAAATTTCCTAGAAACATACATTTTCTGAATGGCACTTATGAAGTAAGGAACATCTTCCAGGCACAGTTTTATTTTTGTGTTGATTCTGATTAAATGACGCTTTGACGCTCTGGTGACCTGACCTTTTACTTTAAACGAGCGCAGATGGAAATAATGTTGTTTTATATTTTTATAATATTCTTTGGTAAGCTGTCTTTGCACAGGATACAAATTGGAAATAGGTGTTTTCTATAAATGTACTTTTAATTGCTCAAATTAAATAGTTTTTATCTATTCACCAACACAAAATTAATAATTTGTCTCATGATGGCACTGAATGCGGCTTATGTGTCACGCGTAGGTTTTAAGCTGCAATTTAAGCCACTTCAAGATTAATTAGAGTGAAGTTATTGATTTAACAGGTGAAATAGTTGCTCAGTGACCTCTGCAAGGTCAGCTGAGGTCATCTGAGGTCACCAGCGACATTTTAACACAAACTCTTAATATAATATAAATAGAGACGTCAAAGTTACACCACTGTGTTTGTTTCGTCGATTCTCGTCGCTAGATATGCAACATGACCTACATAAGTCACCAAATGACCTTGACCAAAGGTCAAATTTTGAAGTTGACGTTAACAGGTCATCACTAATATTTTTCGAAGCGCCTTGACAAGACGGACACGATGGTGTTAAAATTATATCTCTATATTTTATCTCCGAAGCGTTATTCACGAACATGTTGAAGTTGTTCGTTGTTGCTAGTAAAAACAGTTTTTCGTGCATTACTTTTTATTAATTAAATATATAGCACAAATTTTTAACACTATCGTGTTTGTCTTGTCAAGGCACTTTGAAATATGGTACTGGTGACCTGGCTAAGTAAACTTTAAAATTTGACCTTTGACCTTTGAAAAATCAAAATTTACCTGGGTAATTTGGTAACTCAGTTAGGTCATGCTGCATATCGGGCGACGCGAATCGACGATACAAACACAGTGGTGTAACTTTGACGTCTCTATTTATATTATATTAAGAGTTTGTGGCAACATGTTGCTGGTGACCTCAAATGACCTCAGCTGACCTTACAGAGGTCACTGTGCAACAATTTCACCTGGTAAATAAACTCAAATTAACCTTAAAGTGACTTATATTGCAACCTGAAACCTTCGTTTGACACAAAAGCCGCATTCAATGGCATCATTGGACAAATTAATCATTTTGAGTTGGTGAAAAGAGAAATACGAGCTAATTTGAGCAATTAAAAAGTACATTTATAGAAAATAGCTATCTCCAATTTTTACCCTATGCAAAGACAGCTTACCTTAGAATATTATAAAAATATAAAACAACATTATATTTCCACTGCGCTCGTTGAAGGTCAGTTCAGGTCACAAGAGGGTCAAGGGTCATTAATCAGGAGATCATCATACAAAAAAAACTGTGCCCTGGAATTATGTTCCCTTACTTCTGCCATTCAGAAAAGTATGGTTTTCAGGAATTGGATAATTTGTTGTGGAGTTATTGACTAATTGGCTAAGTCATGCAAGGTGCCCTCACGAAAATGCCGGAAGCTATAACTCGGCAACCGTAGCTTTAATCTAGCTGAAACATGCACAACGCGATTCAGCGCCCCAGATAACCCCTATAACAGACTTTTATCGAAATCCGAGTTGTAGGGTGTTACCCCCTTGTCGATCTGTCCTGGAAACTAGCAAGATAATATAAGATAATGTATAGGTTAGCTGTGATGCCAGATCTTCACCTACTGATACTTTTCAGAACATCTTGAAACATATTGGTCTCGGGCACGCTATTGGTCGCTCAACAAAGCGAACTCCCTGACTCATAATGGACTCGCCTCCACGAATCGTTTCTTAGCGCATTATTGTGTCATGCGAACAGACTTGTGATCCATGATGCTGCCAATTGAGTAACTAAGTATTGGCCGAATGCTTAACATGAACAAACGGATTCTAGATGCATATGTTTAGAAACGAAACAATTTTTGTATCATTATACTTGTAAAGAGTCAATTCATGTTTCCAAATAACTCTTGAATAATGATAATATCGCCTAAATCAGAACTTATTTTCTTGGAATGATATCGTATACTAAAACTTTCATACTAAAACATTTCACAAGGTAAGACACGGTGCCAAGTTAGACTGCATATTTACATTTCCGTTCGTTGATCAGTGTCGTAGACCACAAGGTAGACACGGCCAAGTTAGACTGCATTATTTACAATTCCGTCGTATGATTCAGTGTCTAAGACTCATACCTTACGATTGTGAGAAATTGGTGACCCTTTACCATGAACTATGACCCATTATTAGCACTGGGTTGCAATATACGAAGGCATAGGATGTTTCTGCTCAGGATGCAATTTAGGTAAGAAACATGAATCGCAAAAGTCATACCTACTGAACCCAAAACTGTCATTAATGGATGTATATATATTTCACTCTCTCTAATTCCATAGTTTTCGGCAAAACCGTGCGTTATCAGAAACGTTCAAATATTTGTACTTGACCTGACCTGTGACGACACCGGTGACTTCCAGGACAACACAATTTCTAAGTGTCAATGCAATTTCCTGGGCAATCTATTTCCGTTTGAGTCTGCGCGATCGTCTTATTGGTTCCGAATATACGGGGAGCGAAAAAAAAACATAACAGGCTTCGTATTGATAAACTATGCATAGTCATTTACGTTATTCAAATTGATTTTATCTTTTTCAAATTTAACTTTATCTTTTTCAAATTTAACTTTATCTTTTTCAAATTGAGCTTTATCTTTTTCAAATTGAATTTTCATCTTTTTCAAATTGAACTTTACTTGTTTCAAATTTAATTTTATATTTTTCAAATTTAATTTTATCTTTTTCAAATTGAACTTTATCTTTTTCAATTTGAATGCAAAATGGTGTAGTACCTACAATATTTAGCAAGACGCCTGTGACGTAAGTAGGAGTGCCCCTTGGAAATTTGCATGTAAAAGCGATGGGAAATTAAGCCTTTTCGAAATTGATATTAAAAACACATTTTAAAATGATTAAACATATTAGAGTTATTTGAAAATATGGGCTGTAAGCCATATTTTCCTATAACATGCTCAATGCTCACCACTATAGTTTTCACTGTTCTATCTAACCAGATTCTGCGTCAACATGTATGAGGTTTGTCAGACATTCCCACAACCAGTCGTTTATCCACAACACGTAAATAAATTAATAATGGTGATTTCCGGCATGATTTAATCAGATTATGAACTCTTTTAGTGTTAGCCTATCTTCAAGGGGCAGCTAACATTTAATTGAAACTCAACAAACTTACTCACCCCACACAAAGGTTTTCGAGGATAGAACACCGGCCGTCGCCACGCGGCCGTTCTTGCCACAGGTGTTTGGGCATCAATCACTCATATTAGCCGTTTTCACGATGGATTATTTTGTGCGAAATGTTTTATAACATCTTAAGATGTTTTGAAATGTTTCAGTATGAAAGTTTTAGTATACGATATATTCCAAGAAAAATAAGTTACTGATTTAGGCGATATTATATTATTCAAGCAGTTATGGAAACATGAAATGAGCTGCTTTACAAGATTATGATACCAAATTTGTTCGTTCTAAAGAACATATGCGTCTAGAGTCCGTTTGTTCAGCTTAAGCATTATCGCCATATAGTTACTCAATCTGGCACATCATGATCACAAGTCTGCCTTCGCATGACACAATAATGCGCTAGAAGAAAAACGATTCGCTGGAGGCAAGTCCATTATGAGGTCAGGGGGAGTTCGCTTTGTTGAGCGACCAATAGCGTGCCCGAGACCAATATGTTTCAAGATGTTCTGAAAAGTATCAGTAGGTGAAGCTAACCTATACATAATTATCTTGCTAGTTACCACCAAACCGCAATTTTGTAGCATACTTTATTCTTACCAACATATTACAAAATTATGAGAGATATTTCAAGACAAAAATCGCTTGCAAAAGTTGCGTAGTTAAGGAAAGAATAAGTATTTTTCAGAGAGTTAAGCGTGCTGAGGAATAACATAATTGACATTAAAGGGAGTGTGCCTACTCTTTTGAAATGTCAAATATATTTTTCTTACGGTAAAGAAGCTATTGCTTTTTATTAGTTACGATAAAAATTCACGTCTGGAAGCCTCTTTAGTTGAATTTTTACTTATATTCTGTTTTGCATTTGTTTTGTTTCAAAACTCATAAAACGGCGTCACTAGTAAACAGATTGAGCGAAGATGTTACCTATAATGGCGCACTAAAGACGATAAACAAACCTTATAAGCAATGTATAGGTTTGTTTAAGTGATCGATTAATGTGTCGGCAAGCTTTATCATGCTCACGGTTGTTTTCTTATTGGCAGAGCAACAATATATGCTAGCGTTGTAATTTAACCCTATTACTGTCGGGAGGGGCGCCGAATCGCCTCCTTGAGTTTTTTCGCATACAGTTCATAAACCATAACTTCAACCCAGAACTTTCAATCTTGCTGAATTTTCCTAAACATTTCATTGGCGCATGAATGGTGATACTTTTTTCTAAATTTAAACCATTAGAAGGGGCGTCCAAGACCGTTTTAGGGGGGCGTGTTCGGCCGTTTGGACATAAAATCTTTGCTGGTTAGTCACTCGTGGAATTGTATATTGAAGGAACTTGTTAGCAAAAACAACATCGAATAGAGAATTGATTGTCTTTCAGATGGCTATCTCGAAATTTCAAAAATTTTGAATTTGAATCCAAATTTTTTCAAAAACTTTTTGTTTTACCAAAATGATACAAGTTTTTTGTTTTCATTAAGGTTTGAAAAAAACCGAACATGAGAAAGAAAACATGCCAATTAATATGTTTGAAAGTTTCAGGCGATATCTAAATATTTGATGGACCTGATGTCAGGTCAAATGCTAACCTGTCGAACAAAATATATGGTGAAAATGAAAAAAAACAATGGGGTTAACGCAATACATCAATACAATTTTCAGTATCATGTCATCTCAGGCCCTTCTTGATAAAGAGGATACAATTTTTAGTGAGTGACTTTTGAAAGGTCATTCAAGGTCACAAACACCTTTTTACCAATAACTCGTGACACGAACAATATAGAGACTCGTAAATGTCTCAAACGTTAGTCTTGTCAATACGCATTTTTATATGCAAGTTTGACCTACTTATATCACCTTGACCTTGACCTTACCTTGAACCGGGGTCCAAATTTTCATTGACAAATTTGGATGATTCGACCGCAATACGAGGAGAAACACAATGGTATCAAAATTAAGTGCTCTATAGTTTTAGATAAAAAAGTTATTAACGAACAACTTTTGCTAAAAAAACAGTTTTTAACATTATATTACCTCTACAGCGCTAAAACCTTGACCTGAAGTCATTTCTGATGGCAGACTTTCGAAAGAACAATTAAACTGCTCACCAGTCCTTTTTTCGGATTCCTCCTAACCTGCCATAGTTTTCCGAGATAATGGCAATGTTTCCTGAAAAATATCATGTTTAGAAAATGTGTAGTTTGTTTTAGTGATGACGTCATTTCACCCTTGAAGATAGTAACCCAAGGTCACCAAGTTTCACAAAATAGAGTTCATTGTTGACCCTAAAACTACATTACTAAGATTTCATGTTCGTTGAAGCCTATATGGCAGGCCGAGATCTGTAGGGGGGGCGAATGAGCCCCCCGACAGTAAAATTACTTTTCATCCCTCCAGAATAGGGTTAAGGAGCAATGCTTCTAGAGCGAAACTTCTGGCGACCATCCATAATTAAGTACTTCCAGTATTTGATTGCGACTTTGGAATATCTTCAGCAAACTAAAGTGATTCTGGGGAATTTAAGACTGGCTAAATTCAGAAAAGATGTTTCTACAGACAGTGTTTCAACAACTCCACATGACCAATTGAGTAGGCACACTCCCTGTTACATCACTTGACCTTATCGCTCAAAATTATTCGAAAATTAAGTCAAAGACAAAATTACTTCGGTATATTCGGGCACTGCCCTTTATCACCGAAATGCAACATCCCACACGTGTGGGATGTTGCATTCGGTCGATAAAGGGCAGTGCCTGAATATAACCGAAGTAATTTTGTCTTTGACTTAATTTTCGAATAATTTGAGGATAAGGTCAAGTGATGATAATGTAAAAGAATAACTATACTAAAACTTTCATGCTTAAACATTTCAAAACATCTTAAGATGTTTTAAAACATTTCACGCAAAATAATCCATCGTGAAAACGGCTATGGTGTGATTTTGTTTTACCTCGGGTAATATCAGGTCAGTCCACGAAGTCGGTCACGTGATTCCATCTCCAAAATGTTTGTGGTCATGCTACAGCCACAGTTTTTGGCCGAGGGTTTCTCAATTACAGGATTGAACTAGGCCTAAGTACATACAATTCGTATATGATATATTTTATAACGGTGAACGAAGGTCAGGCAGATCACGTGACCTCCCAATTAAAAGTCAATGAGAAAATGTACAAATGGTTGTATTTAAAAGGACACAGCCTCATCGGGATGATATCGCAAAAACATGCTAAAACAAGTCTTAGGAACATAGGCTTAGGAGCCGGGGGGCAACTGCTCCCCAACATTGTCAAATTTTAACATTACGCCTATGGACGCTGCATGGAAAGAATCGACTTCAAAATGCCTTTTGCCCCCCCCCCAACTTCAAATGAGTTCCTACGCCCTGCTTAGGAATTCAATTTTGTTTTTAATCTTACTCTTATGCTCACCAAAGCAGCACAAATACAGAAAAAACATAATTTATTTCATTTTTCATAATAATATAAAAACGGTTTACGATTTCCACACACCTCTAGATAATATGCAGCGATTGAGCGCTAAATTCAGCGCAGTTCAGACATTTCCGTATTTGTAAACAACAATGTACAGGGAGTACCTTAAAACAATGTAAACAATCCGATACCAAAAAACTTCGATTGGAAAAAAAAACTTCATTAATGCTGGGAAATCAAAATCCTCTCGTAAAAGTTAAAAAACCTTTCTGTGCAAATTGTAAATTTTATTTCCTTCATCGTAACTTAACTTTCCATCATGCCTATTATTTAATTACATCAGGCATAATTGTTGGGGCGCCTACCCTTAGTGAGTGCCTGAGTGCGCATCTGTTGGGCGACCGGCCGCTGGGACGCCTGGGTCCGCCCGTGCGCGTGACCGGCGGTGGGCGGGACAGGGTCAGGCGCGCGCCGACCGGGCGGGGTGCGGGCAGACGGGGCCGAGATCGGCGCTGGGGGGGGGACGCTGATAGTGCCGGTCTTGTGCTGCTGGTGTGCCTGACTGCAAATACAGTGTCTGCAACGTCGTTTCGCCTGTTGGAGTGATCGGAGAGGAACGAGGCAAGAAACCAACATTCTGGCGCGGTCGTAAGTCAACCTCTCTTTCTCTCTGCCAAGGTGAGGCAAGTTAATTGACCTTTAACGGCATACCGTAGCTGCAAAGGTATCGGCGGTGGCTTAATGCGCCCTTTACCAATCCTAGAAGAGTGGTGAAACTTTTCTAACCTTTCCCGAGTGAGCTGTACACTCTGCCATCCTTATCCAGCGAAGGCGGTGTTGCCACGCATCTTTTCTGCTCACCAGACTGCGGCGCGGACCGCCGCCGATATTCCAATCAGTAAATAATAATCGAGGACAACTTGGCGGACCATATACATGAATTAGTGCACATTTACCCACGTAAACACGTTCCACGTGTCGCGTCGAATCACTTACGTGGCATATTCACCCTCACGAGGTAAAAATAGACCCAAAACTTATATTCTTAGCCAAAACTAAGCCATTCGCCGGAACCCCCTGATCAGGACTGGCAACAATGGGTAACTCGATTTGAGGCCCAGGCGTCTCCACTCAAGGAAGACGAGCGGCTACATTGCCTCCTGGCCTTGTTGGAGGCCAAAGCTCTGGACGTCTTCGTAACGCTACCGGCTAAGACAAAGACTAGTTATGAGGAGGTGAAGGAGGCTTTAGCTGCTCGTTTTCGCCATCGAGTATCGACAGCTGCATGCCCAGGCTGAGCTGCACCTGCAGTCAGGAGGCCCGGTGAAAGCGTTGACGATCTTCGCCACAGGATCGAAGCTGGTCAGTTCGCCTATCCGGCACCTCGGAGGGGGGATAGGACGGGTCAAGTGTAAACTAACATGTCGTTTTTCTCTGTGCGGCTTCGCGACGAGTGGCTGCAGGGTAAACTCTGTAGTAAGGATCCAGAAACGCTCAGGGAGCCGTGAAACTGGCCAACGTCCCTCACGGACAGCGTGAAACAATCAGGGCCATGCGAAAATTCCTCTGTGGACGCTTCCTGTGCCGTCAGGTAACAGTTACAGAGCACACATTGAGATGCAGTATCAATGAACGCGTCCAAGTGCATTGGCAGCCTTAGACGCCATGCTCGATCAGAAGTGTGTCATCGCATCACAGGCGCTTTAGCGGTCTGGACGCCGCTCAGCTGTTCATTCCGCCATCTGGGTCGGAACAATTGACAAACCCCCAGGGGGCGGAAGGAAGCCACGGGCAGGCTTCGAACAGCAGCGCAATGGGGGAGCAGGTGACGCGGACCGGCCAGGAAGTCGTAGACTGTGCGCTGTATGGTTGCGGGGGAGGCAAGGTCATATGAAAACGTGAATGTCCCGACCGTACTGAAACGCTTCAAGCGGGCTTCAAGCGCGGTCCATTTTGTCTGGGATGTGGCAGGGCTGGACACTGGTTGGCGGATTTTGCCGACAGGTTCAGCGAGTGACTCGGGTACCATCAAGCTCGGCAGTCGCTCATGGTGCAGCCATCGCCCATCAGCATCAGGAGCAGTCGGGAAACTGAACGCGGTCAGTTCCGAGGGACAGGCACCGACCCGGAGCGCATCTGGGTCCCGAATGACGGCATCAGCAGTGGCAGATACCCTTGGTGGCGGGGCTGGTTGACCTGGGACGACCGCATGCGCTGGTCATCGGAGACTCGATGGTCCGGCGTGTGGAATTCGCTGAATCGGCAGGTGATTGGCGAGTGGAAACATGGGTACCACATGATAAGACTTGGATGGGGTGTCTATCCTCCCTCCCGACCTGTCCCCAGGACTGGCCAAGAGAGTCGAGTCCGCAGGCGGTGTGCCCCGGGCATTGTGTTTTGGTTGGGGGGGGGACGATATATATCCCCGGAAGAAGCCAGTCCGGCTGCGTTGGAGGACCGCCAGCCTGGGACGCCATCAACGGGGCGTGAAGAACATGGCCGGCTGGTTTCGCGAAGTGCGTGTCGTCGGCCGACACCAGCCGGCGCGGACGCACCGAGCGGACAAGCAGCCCGGGAGTGGAAGAGACGGCTTGCCTGGCCAGCTATACGACCCGACCCATGGCGACGTGGACGCGCGAGTTGCCGGCGCGGCTGAAGTTTATCTCCGATTCGGGGCGCCAGTGTGGCGAGCGATGGCGGCCACGGCGTCAGCAGAGCGTTACCATGCTGACCGGCCCAGCGGCCGGGACCTTTCTTCGAGGGCCGATGGGCGGTCCACCCTCTCGACGGAGGGATTACGCCAGGATAGCCATTCAGACTTGCCGGAGTGGCTGCGCCCCGCGTAGCCGTCGGACCTGGTAAAAGGGGGAAGCAGTGTTGCGGGCGCCTACCCTTAGTGAGTGCCTGGTGCGCCTTTGTTGGGCGACCGGCCGCTGGACGCCGTGGTTCCGCCCGCTGCGCGTGAACCGGCGGTGGGCGGACAGGGGGTCAGGCGCGGCCGACCAGGCGGGGGTGCCGGCAGACGGGCGAGCGGAGCTGGGGTGAGGACGCTGATAGTGCCCGTCTTGTGCTGCTGTTGTGCCTTGACTGCAATACAGTGTCTGCAACGTCGTTCGCCTGTTGGAGTGATCGGAGAGGAACGAGGAAGAACCTAACATAATAAGACATTAAATATTTTCTGACATTACAAATTTGGGTAGAATGCTGAAGCAAAAAATTTCCAATAATTTCCATAGTTGCACAAGGCTGCAACTAATTTATTTTGGTACGTAGTGGTGGCGGACTCGTTAACCTCATTGGCTGGAAGAAAACTTAACTTTGACGGCGATATTGGGCGACTCGGGCGCAATAAAAAAGCGGATTCATGGTGATCATCAGATTCGGCTGTTCTTTAACATATCAAATTTTACTTAGCCTTTTATTATTTTACTTACTAAAAATACGTCCCTTTAAATGACACATATTATATCAGACCGATTATTTCAAGATAATGCTGTTATAGGTCATATTTGATGACTCAGGCACAATTTTTGATCAGTGAGCCCTTAAAATTCATCTGGGTCATTTAAGGTCACCAGCACGTTTTTGCTAGCAACTTTTGATTGAATATAGATAAAGATGTGAATCTGACACCATTGTGTTAATCTCGTCAAAGCGCTTCAGAACATATGTCATGCAACCCACCTGGGCCGAAATATGACATTCGGATGACCTCGGATGACCCTGAACTGAGCTAAAATTTTGTCTTGAACTTAAACCCATTGCACAATAGTAGGATTCGAAGCGCCTTGGGGGACAAACACGATAACGTTTCAATACATTGATATATACATAAATATTGTTATAGATGCAAAGTAGTAGCTAAAAACTTGTTTGTCAAAACAGTCTTTATGACCTTAAATATCAACTAGATTTTGGACCATAAGCTCTGAGAACTGACACGGGCTAAAACTTGAGGGCAATAATGCGGTAGCATTTTCACACTGATGTTAAAAAATTCACTGGTCACTGCTTGCTCTATTCAAAATTCATCACAGGGAACTGTAAATGACGTTAAGAACAATATATATTTGTATAAATATCGTTGTATATTTAATGCAAGGTAAACCATTGGTAAAAAAATAAAAGTGGGCAAGATAAATTGTCCTCGTAACTTGTTCCTTGCGCGCTAGAATCGTACATTCTGGCTAAAATACCTAGTCGCGAGAAAACAATCAAACACAAAAACATCCTTCTGCTAAGAATTATGAGCTATAATTTCTACTTGTCTCTTCATAACAAAACAAAAACAATGATAATGTAACACACAATATTTCGTTGTTGTAATCATTACCAGTTTGAGTGGCGTTATGACTGGAGTTAAAACTGTATGGAAAGTTACCACAATGACATTTACAAACTTGGTATAATTTTGGTAAAAAGCTTTGTCCAACCTGTTGTTATGGGGTCTTGTTCAATATCATAACATATTTATCGTAGTCGTGAGCAGTCGCATTACACAATATTTAATGGACCTACAACATCGCCAATATCGCCTGAAATGTTTCTTATTGAGGTCGCCTTCGGCTCGTCTCACAAAATAATAGCCGTTTTCACGAAGGATTAAATTTTACCCGGTAGTACCCGGTAGTACCCGGTAATGTTTGTTCATGAATTTTATTATACAAATAAAACTAACGGGAAATTGCGCATTATAAGAGCAGATAATTGTACATGAATTCATAAAGTTTCAATTGATACCCAAAATATTTGGGAAAAGCCGTGTTCTTAGACTCAATTACCAAAACGCACGAAATATTGCCGGGTACTACCGGATAAAAAGGGTAAAAAGTATGTACCCGGTACTACCCGGTAGTACCCGGCAATATTTCGTGCGTTTTGGGCAATTGAGTCTAAAACACGGCTTTTCCCATATATTTTCGGTATCAATTGAAACTTTATGAATTCATGTACAATCTTCTAATCCTACCATGTGAAAGTTCCCGTTAGTTTTCTTTGTATAATCAAAGTCATAAACAAATACTACCGGGTGCTACCGGATACTACCGGATACAATTAAATCCTTCGTAAAAAAACGTTTTTTTTTGCAGACGCTCGTCCATTAAATTCAATTAGTGCATGGCCGAAGACTGTTTTCCTATTGACCATGTGCTTAACTGTAGCGGTGTATTAACTGGAGTGTTAATACACTCCCAAAAGTGATAATACACTGCTAAGCCTTAGGCTAACGACCTTGCATTGAACTCTTGACAAATATGTACTTGTGCTCTAAATAGCCAGTCTTCGGTCATGCACCTAATCGTTTTATGCACTCGTGGCCTTAAAGATTCAGTTNGCGGCGGCGGTGCTTGGGGCGGCGGCGGCGGCGGTGGCGACTGTGGCGGCAGAGGTGGTGGCGCGCGGTCCTGTGGCAGCCTCGATCGCGTTGCAGCCGTCGGAGGCAGTGGCGGCGGTCGGAATGGTGTGTCCGGTGGTGTGGCCACGGAACTGGGAGGCGACCTAGGCAGGTGCGACAGTTCGTTCGGGAGTGCAGTCGACGGTGACGGTCATCAGGTGTCGGTGTGCCGGCAACTGATGACATTCATCGGCGACTCGCACGCCACCCGGCTATCGCAGCTGCCGAAGTCGCTCGGGCAGCTTGTGGTCAGTCTTCTTCGTTTCAATACCAACGCGGACTGTGCCGCGTGGTATTGGAACAGACGTAGTGGCTTGACCGGCAAGTGGCTCCGACCAGATCTGAGGCACACACTCGGCCACAACCGTCCTTTCGCTGTTGTCCTCCCTACGGAGGCAACGCGCTCGCCCACGGCGCTCGAAGCCCGGCGAGCACGTTCTCTGGTGAGGACGTGGCCGCCGTGCGCGGGCCTGCCTCAGCGAGCTCCGGAAGGTCCTGGACCAGCTGGAGCTCGTTGGTGGACTCGGCGTCGTGGTGTTGGGTGTTGTACCCCGCGCCGGTCTCACAGCCGACGGACTGACGGCCTTCAGAGGCCTCTCGGCTATGTACCGGGACCTTGCCGCCGAGCATGGTCACCGGTACCTAGACGTAGAGGCCATTCTGAGGGCTGCCACTCCCTCTACCGTGGGCACTGACGTGGGTGTACCTCACTCCACTCCCGACGCCGCTCCGGCAGTGCTGGCGGGGCCCAACCCCGTCCGTCCACATGGAGACTGGGGGCGGGGACGGCGCCTCCCAGGACCAGGCGCCCCCACCTCTGCCGCATAGCGTTTATATGCCGGACAATGTCCACCTAACTGCAAAATATCTGCATGTTATCTGGGAGGACATTGTCCGGCATATTGTCACGAACATCCGCCTGACCACGCGCGGCCCGGCAGTGTGACGTGAGCCGTGTGAGGCGCCACTGTCCCGTGGTGCCAGGTGTGTGCCGCGGGACGCTGTCCGCCCGGCCCGATTACTGGAGGTCTCATTGTAGGCGGATGTTGGATCAATGACAAAAATCCACCGGCAACATTTCGCCAGTGTTTCGCGGAAAATGCATTAGCAAGCCACATTAACGATAACACTCGACAGAAGCTCTTGTCTGCTCCAAGCTGCTCATTAGTCACTTGTTAGTTGAAGGCTTTGATGGTGGGATAGTTCGTGTGTTGGCCTCATGACACGAATTCGGGATACGTTTTTGGAATGTTGCCATGTATTTATGTGACCGTTCCCAGGCATGTAGGAGCGGCAGGGACTGCTGGACGGCCGGTCTCAAGCGCGGGCGCTGTCGCGCGTATCAGTAATGTTTGTTGGCCGAGGACGCGACGTTGTGAGTTAACGTCCGCCAGTGGAGGCCGTTTTTCGTCTTCCTGTGCGTGGGACGCGGCGACAAGGCGCCGGACCGCACCGCCACGACTCGTGTCCCACGGTAGAGTCGCGTCCGCTGGTCTGTTTGTGTTTGTCTGCCTGGTCGGCCGGGAGCCGCCGAGGGACGATTTGTATGGTGGAACATGGAGCGTACAATACAGTTCAGATCGACTGAGTGTTCTCTACCGATTGCCATATGCCGAGCAATGTAAAAAGCATTAGCAAGGAGTGTGGTAATTTCAAGGAGTGTGGTATTTTACGCATTATGCACTGNTGCATCCTCACCTGAAGGTCCGTGGGTGGACGTCTGCCCTGCCATCCTCACCTGAAGGTCGTGGGTGACGGTCCTGCCTCTGCATCCTCACACTGAGGTCGTGGGGGTACGGGTCATGCTCTGCCAATCCCACATGATAAGGTCGCTGGGGACAGGTCCTGCTCTGCCATCCTCACTGAAGGTCGTCGCGGGGACGGTACTTGCCCTGCCATCTCCTCACCTGTTAAGGTCGTGGAGTGGACGGTCCTGCTCTGCCATCTCACCTGAAGGTCGTGGGGGACGGTCCTGCTCTGCCATTCCTCACCTGAAGTTCGTGTGGGGCGGGTCCTGCTCTTGCATCCTCACTGAAAGGTCGTGAGGAGACGGCCTCTGCCCTGCCTCCTCACCTGACGGTCGTTGGGGACGGTCCTGCCTGCCCTCCTCAACTGAAGGTCGTGGGGGACGGTTCCTGCCTGCCATTCTCACCTTGAAGGGCAGCGTAGGGGACGGTCCTGCCTCTGCCATCCTCATCATGAAGCGTGTGGGGTCGGTTCTCTCTCGCATCCTTCCCCTGAAGGTCGTGCGGGGAGTCCTGCCCTGCATCCTCGACGCTGAAGTCGTGGGAGACGGTCCTGCATCTGCCATCCTCACCGAGGTCGTGGGGGACGGCCTGCCGTCTGCCATCTCTCCACTGCAAGGAGTCGTGGGGGACGGTCTGCACCCGGCATCTTACCTTTTAAGGTCGTGAGAGACGGCCCTGCTCGCCATCCTCACCGAAGGTCGTCTGGGGGCGGTCCTGCTCTTGCCATCTCACTGAAGGTCGTTGGGGAGCGGTCTGGCTCTGCCATCCTCACCTGACGGTCGTGGGGAACGGGCCTGCCTGCCATCTCCCTGAAGGGTCGGTGCGGAACGGTCCTATGCCTGCACATCTGCACCTGCAAGGTCGGGGGGACGGTCTGCTTCTTGCCATCCTACCTGAAGGTCGGTGGGGAGGACGGTCCTGCTCTGCCTCCACCTTGAAAGGTCGTGGGGGATCGGCCCTGCCCTGCCATCTCACCTGAAGGTGTGGGGGACGTAGCCTTGCTCTGCCATCTCACTGAAGTACGTGGTTGACGGCCTGCTCTGCCATTCCTCACTGAAGCGTCGTGAGAGAGCCTTCTTGCGCTGCTCCTACCGGAGTCGTGGGGAACGGTCCTGCTCTGCCTCCCTCCCTTGAGGTCGTGGGGGACGGTCCTGCTTGCCATCCTCACCTACGAAGGTCGTGGTGACGGTCCTCTTCCATCCCTCACCTGAAGTCGTTGGGGACGGTCTGACCTGCCATCCTTCACCTGAAGGTACGTGGGGGACGGTCCTGCTCTGCCATCCTCACCTGAAGGTCGTGGGGGACGGTCCTGCCCTGCCCTCCTCACCTGAAGGTCGTGGGGGACGGTCCGCCGGCCACCAGCTGCGACGGCCGCGGCTCCGGCTTGTTCACCCTCATCACCGGCAGCGGCTGTCCGCCCATGCCGAAGTGGCCGCCGCCGCCACCAGCAGCGGGACTGGAGCCCAGAGCGTGCATCGCCTGCTCAGACCGCTCCGACTGACCCGACCGGCCCTGCTGCTGCTGTTGCTGCTGCTGCTGCTGTTCGGCCTGCTGCGTTCCCTGGTCCAGTAACCTGGCAGAGCGGGAGAGGTGGGGTGGGGTTAGTGTGACCGGTGTGGCGCAGGGGAGGACACAGTGATATAGTGACACGCGAAGGCGACGGATGAGCTGTAGTACTCTTGTTTGACCAGTGAAGCCCGACTTAATACAGTGATTAAACATATCCTCTGAAACCGGCAATCACTGCCAACCTAAAATGAGGCATCCATTGAGCACGACACACTCGGTGATAGTCAGGCCCGGTCAGACTCACTCGATAATGGGCAGGTCAGGGGTCAGGTCAGTGATGCCAGGGGGTCAGGTCAGGTCAGAGGTCAGAGGTCAGAGGTCAGGTCAGATGTCAGGTCAGATGTCAGGTCAGAGGTCAGGTCAGAGGTCAGGTCAGAGGACAGGTCACAGGCCATGGGTCATGTCGGGGGTCAGGTCACAGGACAGGAATCAGGTCAGAGATCTGGTCAGAGGTCAGGTCACAGGTCAGGGGTCTGGTCACAAGACAGGAATCAGGTCAGATATCTGGCCAGAGATCTGGTCAGAGATTGGTCAGAGGTCTGGTCAAAGGGGTCAGGTGTCCGGTCAGACTCACTCGTTAACAGGCAGGTCGGGCTCCAGATCAGTGATGTCCGCCAGCGGGACCAGACCGAGCTGCTGTCTCATCCTGTCCAGCTGCACCTTCAGAGGGCGGTACTCCGTGTGCAGTCTGCGAGCAGACTCCAGACTGCGACTGCGGGCCTCCTCAGACTGCTTCACCACCTCTTCAATCTGTGACAGCGGCAGCGGGACATGGCACACTTAGTCTGACACAGACGACAGGACATACCATCCTGAACCTCACACAGACTAACATGGGATTATCAGTCTGACATAGATAATGGAGCGTTCTCTGAATCTAACACAGACAACGAAACACGGCATTCTGAATCTGACATAACATGACATGATAACATGACATGGGATTTGCTGTCTGACACAGACAACGGAATATGGCATTCTGAATCTCATGACACAGACAACCGATTATGGCGTTCTGAATCCGACTCATAAAACGAACTGGGGCCTCTTCAGAAGTCTTTTCAGCTTCACAGAAATGAGACAAACAGCTGGCAGATTTGAATGCTCCACGGTATATACAATCTCTGTGCTTGTTACAATCTCCCAGATCGGCAAAATGTTACAAACTCATACCATGTCTGGCTGCACCGTCCATAGCCATGTAAAGTGACGTTTCATGTTATGTTGCAGCTACAAGCACAAACTATCCTTCCTAACAACACGAGAGCAAAATGCAGAGCCTATGAGGAAGCAGTACACTGACTTAAGAGAATGCCCTAGTAAACCTTTCCTCGTCGAATATATAAAACAGCATGGCTCAATCATCACCCTTACAAAGCTGTTCAGCAGTACCTGGTGGGCTCAGGGCGCCACCCTGCCCCCCCCACACACACACCTCACCCTGCCCCCTCGCTACGTACAGCGTTGATATCGGCGTGAATCTGACGCAGCTCCTCCACATGCGCCATCTTCTCCTGCAGTAGGAGATCCATCTCCCGGCGGTACTCCAGCAGCGAGCGTCCTCGGCGTCAGAACCTCCAGGCTCGGTCAGCGGGCTGTCGCACCCCTCTCCAGCTGCAGCTGGCCGCCTGGATCGGATACATGAGTTGGTTAACAACGGTTGGGATCGTTACAGCTGAAAGGCATTAATAAGCCATGTCGCCGCCCCTGTAGGCTATGGGACGAGCGCTTACTGTTTACCTATTCCCGGTACCGGAGCTCGGTCGAGGCGCTTCGGCGCTCGCTATTTGCTCCTGACTGGGATGGCCTGCAGCCGGTGGCAGCGGTCGCACCCAAGGCCAGTTGACGTCAGTGAGCGGGGCAGACCGTGTTTAGGTATGTCGGGCACGTACAATTTTCGTCTCTAAATTATGCCGGCCAACAGGAAATGTGTGATCGGGTGGTTGGTTCAGGGCTTGCGCAACAAGCTCTGCTTAGCACGGGTCCTACCCTCAGAAATCCATCCATACAAAACATTAGAACTAAAATTATATAAAAACAAGCTGTAGTGCTGTCTCTGTAACTCATATGAATTATTGCTGGGTTTCAGACCTCCCCTGGTCAAGTGTGCTGGGTTCAAGTCCCTCCACAATCACTATTTGACCCTGACAGAGATGGACTGCAGCTGGGAACAGTCGCCAAGTCGAAGGACTCAGGAAAGAGAGAGCGGGAGGGACCACACTTAAGCATGTTTGACATTTCAACTTTCACTAATAAATACTAGTCACCCATTATGGTGTGATAGGATGGTGGCGACAGGGGCGTCAAAGCCTCCTCAACCAGCTCTGCCAAGCACGGGACCTGACGTCCTTGGAATTTAATTTATCTATGAATAAAACATTTGAGCAAATGTATACAAAACCTGACTTAACTGCCGTAATGGACTGGGTCATCAGCTAGGACACGTACACAACAAACACCCAACGTTCGGCACAGATATGTGCTGGTCTATCATGGACTCACATCATGGTGGTGATGATGATAATTTGCGCTGCAGCTACTAGGCTATATGGCACTCATTACATTAAGACGGATACCATGGATCAGAAGATAGACCTTTTGAATGCAAGTGATATGGCAACACAGATAAATCACAAATAACCAATCCAATCAGCATGAAAATCAGCACGCTTATGGAGTAGTATGTCGTACATGTGTGGCGTGTACTAATACAATGGCACATATTACTATTAAACAGCAGACCAAAACACTGAGACAAGAGCTCAGGTTTCTTATAATTATCATAATAATTGTAGCTGCATTAACAAAAGTACATGTTGGTTATGGTTGAGCAGATAAGTTAGCACAGACACACAATCAGGAGGTAGCACAATCATCCATTGGCATTTATCTTACTGTATGCAATATGACGTAAGAACAGTTTGATAGTGCTATAGGAAGATTTTCACCTCACTTCAATTAAAGGTAAGCAGGCTGATCTGTTTCAGTAGGCCGGCCATCATATCAAGCAAACAAATATCGAACAGCTTACCTGATCTCATTAATTGTCTGTAACTTGCCAAATGCAACTCTGTCATCCAGTTCTAAATCCATGGCTCTCTCTGTTAATGCACGCTTTTACACCTGCAAGCCTGGAAAGAAAAACAAAGTCAGGTAACCATGCAAGGTAGAGAGTCCACACTGTGACTTGTGAAGGAGCAAGTGGGTGGTAGGTATTCACAGCAAGTTAGACATAATATGTAGGAACAATTAGAAACAAACTTATACTTAATGATTATCAGACGTCAGATGACCAATTCTGCAGCCATAGTTGTTCCATGGAAAAGTTCAAAGTATCCGCTTTGGTTGATGTAATATAATGTAGTGCACAGGAATTACGCAGGAAAGGACAACCATGAACATAAAAGATGCACTGAAGACTGGAACCCGAGTCAGTCGAGAGTGAGACAGTAGACAAATGTGTGTCTCTGTCTCAATGGTCAAGGCTACCATTGGTAGCCTTTTCTGCTATCATGTATATAGATGCTATACACTTGGGATATCGGGAAGGATATAAGCAAAGGATAGACTGTGGTTTCCCCCTCAGCTGTTATGATTCTCCTCTGATGACAAACATATGCATTTCCAATGGTAGTCTAGCTTGTTCTTGAATTCGTTCATTGAGGATGCACTGACTCTGGATGCATCTGGATACACCTGGGTGGATGAGGATGCACTGTTCTAGGAAATTATTACAAAAGTGAATCACACAGACGGAAACACGTTGCCTTTCAGCAGACTTCCAGAGTGTCAATATGTGACACTCAAAAGTACAGCCTACAGAGGCCATACAACTTGGCACTTCTTTTCGATGTCAACCACAAATACACATTCGCATTCAAAATACTCATTCAAGTTGGAGTGGCTATAGAGGTCAAATTGGCGACTATGATGGTCACGGCGACTATGATGGTATGGCGACCAAGTCACGAATAGCGACTATGATTTTCGAACGCAACGTGTGCTGCTATATAACTTCCTTGAGATTCGTTGAAATCGCCGGGTTCCGCCAAATCAGCAAGTAGGTTATCATATCTGTATTGTTAATCAGTGGAAAGTTTGACGGCCTCTGGAGGCTGTGCTTTCGAGTGTCACAACTCACAAATCCCACTTCTGGAAATTTACGGCATTTCTACACGAGGATACAGCAGACGCAGCTGCTGGTGCTACCGCAACGGCAACACCGTGACGCCGTTGATTGCTACATCAAGGTGGCGGGGAATACGGTGTTGGCCAGCGACTCCACCAGCCTCCTCGGCGCGAAGCTCCACTCTGGAGCTTCACATGAGCTTCTTCGGTGCGAAGCTCCACCCTGAACCACACTGGCAGAAGCTCCGGGGACCAGTCCGACACCAGGTTAACCAACTGCGTCAGCTCTCTGGCCGCTCCTGGGCCTCAAAGAGCGGGTGCTCCAGACCGCTGCGAACGGGTACGCTCTGCACGGGTAGCGCAGCGCGGCGCTCTGAAGCACGCGGCGGCGGCTTGGCTCCCCGCGACCCCGCGCTCTCACGTGCAGCTCCTGGAGCGTGAGATGAGAACGACGGCCAGGGTCACCACGGGCTGCCCGCGCTCTACACCGTCCCACGCGCTGACGACCGAGACTGGACTGGCCCCAGTCTCAGCAAGAAGAAAGACACTGGCGGCGCGACTACTCGCAACAGCGACCACCCTACCCCCGGGGACCGCCCTCCCCCCGGGGACCGCCCTACCCCCGGGGACCGCCCTCCCCCCGGGGACCGCCCTACCCCCGGGGAGCCATTACGGCGAGTCGCGGAGGCTGTCGCACCGGAGCGTCTGAAGACGGTGTCGGGATGGAGAAGGCTCGGTCGGGAGATGTGGGACACAGCCGCGTCAAACCCCTCCCCCTCCCGATCGAGCCGGTCCTGCTGAGGCATCCCCCCGTGGGAGGGAGGCGCCAACGTGACCTTCAGATTCCACGAGAGCGACGCTCCTGCAGAAGCACCAGACCGCCATGTGGCAACTCAGCAGCCTCCCCCAATGTGCCACGTGGGTGTGGTCCGATGATGATGATGATGATTGGGGTTTTAGGGCGGACCGACAACGAAGGTCACATGGCGCCCACTGACTCAGACTGTTGTGCATGCCACCCACCACTGAGCCGCTCAGTGGTGGATGGCACGCACAACAGAGGTGCCAGCATCTTCATCGAGCACCCGGACGGCAGCACCACACTCTGATGGTGCCAACAGGGAGCTTGTGCTCCAGCTTCCTGGCGTAGATTGTGGGACTGAAGTCGGGCCATCCCATCAACCACCCAAGCGATCTAGAGGAGCCAATCATAATCTGCACCAACTCAGTCAGCCCTGGCGACGCTCCAAGGCGGACCGCCGACGCGGACGGCGCTGCTGGGGAACAAGATCTGGGCACCTCTGCTCCAGCTATTCGCTGATGACAGGTGCGTCCGCCTCCAGTGGGTGCCATCCTAGAGTGAGCTGCCGGGTAACTAATGGGCAGACAAGATCCTCAGAAAGCTTCATCACTTGAAAAAAAAACATCAAACGTGAACAATGGTGCACTTGCACAGTGACTAGGAAGACACAGGCCCAGTTGGGTCAGGGAAGTACCTTTGTGATGATCTTCCACAGGCCGATGGGAGCGTGGCTATCACCGCCGTTATCCTTATATCAGCCTGAGAGGATGTTGGCGGTGGGCATACACCAGTTGTGCGCAAGACATTGGTCTGACTTAAGTCAGTACCTCAACCAATTCGGTCGGAGCACGTTGAGACACTCCCTACAGCGCAAAGACATGGACTGCGAGGGGGCCCGGTGCCGCATCTGCAGAGATGGCCGACACACTATCCAACATCCTGATTGAGTGCCCAGTGCTGATGGGCAACAGAC
Source organism: Semibalanus balanoides (assembly GCA_014673585.1). NCBI lineage: Eukaryota > Metazoa > Arthropoda > Thecostraca > Balanomorpha > Balanidae > Semibalanus > Semibalanus balanoides. Next base: position 163,863 of record VOPJ01014396.1, on the reverse strand, counting down.
TGAGAACCAATGCCATATATAGGGAGTGGAATCATCTGGCGATTCTACAGAATCGTTACGTCAGTGTGTGATGTCACATGGAGCAATCGGCCTATTCCGCCATTGCACCTCATGCTGCTTCTCAAGAAATAAGTGACTAACTCAAAAACTTTAAATGTTACAAAGAAGGTAAAAACGTCTGAAAGCTTAATCAAGTCTGTATTGATAATTTATGGTTCAGGCAATTATTAAGGTCACTAGAGGGTATTAAAGATTAATCATGGCTAGCCTAAGAATCTGCTCTAAAGAGTCCTATATATCTCAGAAACTAAGATAGCTATAGCTAGAAATGAATTCAAAATACAAATTGGAAGCTCTAAAAAATATAATCTTTAGATCTCTTCCTATTTTTGTCAGGTCAACAGAATAGGCATAATATGTCATAAAAGGTCATGTATGTACCTTATCTCAAAAAGGTTAGTTGTCCTATATTTCATAAAAAAAATAATTATTATTTTTGCATCACTGTGTTTTATTTGGAGGTTTGTTGTTTGTTTATCGGGTGTCTTGTAGAGGTGCAATCAGCAATATATAAAACATCTAGCAACGTAACCCCACCTTTTGATCTGCCATTGTTCTGCATGCTGTTCAAGTCCTATGTGATGTCCTGCACTGTGCCGGTTCCATTTTATTTCCAAACTATTTAATTTGACCTAAACACATGCAATTCACATGAATCAATGCATCCTAATGAGGTGAATGAAAATGATGAAACCCAAATCATTGCTATAACTTTCTTTGTTAAAAATTGAAATTGTGAACAAACTGTTTTGACCGACTGCAGAAACATGCATCAGAATTGACTACTGGGGTGACATCATGAGTAGAAGTGGACACATGACATAGATAGGGATGAAGTCCCTATCTCTCAGAAAATTCAAGTCGGGACTCGCCATCGTGCTTGGAGAGAGATTGTTCCACTACGCTGCATAATTGCGGACATAGCTTACCGACAGGTTGGGATTGCAAACTGTCCCATGTACCTATTTAGAACAGATACCTTGCCGAATTACTAGCAAATCCCGACTGACCGACATACCATTTGCCCCCCCCCCTGGTATGTCCCTGTCCTTAACAAGCAGCAGGGTCATAAGCGCCAGCGGTATCATCCTCAAACACTAGTCCTGCCTCATTCCTTCCCCCCGCCAGACCAGATCCACCTCATCTTTTCACCTGTTTGCTGTTGCCGTTTTTTGTGTGGTTTTCTTCTTTGTTTTGTATGTTTTCTGGTCTCTTTTGTCGTTGGATTCTGATCTTCCGTTGTGGTTGACGTTATCCAAATTTGTCTCTTATTCGACATACGGTTAATATTCCCTGTCAGCTTTGCTGCTTTTCTACTGACTTGGATGGATGGGTTCAACTTCTGATCTTGGTTTGGCACACTCCACTATCGTTGAACTCACTCATCCCACCTAAATAACCCTTGTACCTGGCCTGTCTAGGCAAGTATGTGCAAACATCAGCCCAACTGCTGTTATCGTGATAAGCAACAGATCATCTAAAAACGCAGACGCACCTTTCCAACCCCCCACACTGAGCCTGTTTATCGAAAAAAACTGGGGTTGGCGCGTCTCTGTACGAAACGGTTTTCTCACCTATCCTTCCCCTCCCTATGGAAGGGTCCGGTGAGGTAGCCCACCAGGTGAGTTGACCAGGTGGAGTGGTCAAACAACTTGACCCCCCCCCCTAAGCGTTTTTAGATGTTTCAAAACTTTAACTATTTGCATCAACTAGAGTTGATTATTTGGCATTCTGCATGTTTCTAGACACTATTCTGTACTCTTCAACTTACAATTTTCTAACGGGGGAGAGTTTTCAATCACCGCAGTTTATTTTACCACGCTGAGCGCCATTTTGGTTCGGTGCACCTGTCTCCTGCAGTTCAAGGTCTGTGTCAACTGTCAACAACTATCCAAGTGCTACCACTCTAGAGATTTGACATTCTACGAGGATTTTATGTCAAATCTTCTCATTATTCTCTGACAAATTTCCAGCAGAAAATCTAGGGATTTTTAATACGGATATTATCCGATAATCTATAGAAATAAATAACTCTAGGAGCCATCTTTCCGTAACATATAACATAACATAAAATAACATAAACAAACATAACATAAACCTAACCTAACCTAAGATATTAAGCCATAAAGTCGATCGATTAGACGAAACCCTAAGATAATAATAATAGCCATTAAGTCCGATCGAGCGAAACCTAAATAATCCTATAGCCATAAAGTCCGATCGAGACGAAACCCTAAGATAATATATAGCCATAAAGTCCGACTCGAGATCGAAACTAAGATATTAGCTAGCTATTAAAGTCCGATCGAGACGAACACCTACTAGATAATATATAGTGCCATTAAGTCTTGAATGAGACCAAACGCTAATATATATAGCCATTAAGTTCCGATCGAGACGAAACCTATGAGATAATATATAGCCAAAAGTCCGATCGAGACGAAAACCTAAGATAATATATAGCCCTTAAGGTCCGATCGAGAACGAAACCTAACGATAATATATAGCCCCATTAAGTACGAATCGAGACTAGTCAAAACTAAGATTAATATATAGCCATTAAGTCCGATCAGACAAAAACCTAAGATTTAATTATAGAGCCATAAAGTCCGATCAAGACGAAACCTAAATAATGATATGGCGTAAGTCCTGATCGATAAAGAATAAAATTGGCGACTGCTGTAGCGGAAATATCGTCATGTGGTAAAAAAGCGTCTGGATAAAAAAACATGTGGCAAAGAAAGCGTCTGGAATAACAAAAAACAATGATCTGCCAAACCTTGGTTACAGCTGTTGCCTAAACAATAGTTTTAGCTACGGGAGGCAAGGTGAAGCGGTGATAAATTAATTATTGAAAATTAAAATTAGTTATAAAGTGTAAAAATGTCTTAGGAACATCTGTACTACTAATGCATGACATTCTGCATCGCATATGGTGAGGTATATTAATAGGGATTAACTAATAAACTGGGCAGGGGTGGTCGAGTGTATACGCCAAGGTGAGTTTTGATTCCCCTGCTGAGAATGATCAGAACGATCCAACCTTAGAAATATAGGTGTGAAGCAGCCGAGTTGTGGCGGCCCTGGACCTGGTGGCTGATCACTCAGTGTCCTACAATTGTTTTTTTTGTTTACAAGAGTGTGATGAAGTGCTGAGAGGATGTTGCTATTCCAGGAGGTGGATATTGAGGTTTAATTTTGTATCATAATAAGTAATAACCCAACAATTGTCAATTGTCATTTGATATTTGATGCCTCATGCAGTCAGTTCGCTGTAAGGGCTCTGTAAGGCTAAAGCGGTCTGGAGGGTCATAACAGGATACACGATCACAGAGTTATAGAAACTGTTCAAAACATATCTTGTGAATATAACTTATATTTTACAGCTAGGGTAAGAATTCGCGTACTAACCTCTAAAGATCGACGCTCGATGTCGGGCAATGGAAAATGAAAATGTTTACCTTGCAGAAATGGAGAATTGTCGCTTTTGCGCCACTTTTTCATAGTGCTGTTTCAATGAATCTATTTTTGTTTTTTAATGACGAATGTTTGTGTATTTAAAAGCATTCCATTAAAATCAACGATTATCATCTTTATTTATTATTATTTGTGCCTTCAACAGTTTGTATTGATTAACAAAGTATTCAATTACCAAAATATTAAAGTTCATTTCATCACTTTCATCATTCATTGTGATACTGGCGCAGCTGCGGCGAACTAGCTCATGAATATGTTCAGAAAAGATCCAAGATGCTGTAAATAATGCAGTTTAGAGTAATATGACGTCAGAAACTTACATATTTTGAACAAAGTGACATCTCTCACAAAATGATATGTTAACAATTCTATTGAATCTGACGTAAAATCGAACAGTTACGACTTTAGGAGGATTATACTTTGAATTATTGAGTTTTAGATGTCTTTAAATGGATATTAAATGTCATGTAAACGTCATTCTGACGTCGGCAACGGCTCATAGCCTGATGCTCAATACACAATTCTCGAAGATCCTTACGCAAAAGACAAAGATGCTTACGACACTACTATAAAAAGTTGGGTCAACATTGGCGACAGTTGGTCAAAAATATAGTTGAAGTTCGTGGCTGGTGAGTTTGTGGGCAGTATTTTATTATTTATAAATATAAAATATTTAGACCTTAAATACTTGCAAACGACCTTAGGCATAATGCCTTTTTAAATATCGATATTGATGTGTAGGTAAGGTGCGAATACGAATGTGTTGACAGTCGATTTTTAGCACTTCCAGAGTGGTTTATTTTCAATTCCTAAGTGGAGAGCTAAAAGTAAATTGATTTGTGAATTAGAAAATGCCCTGACAGTGGGATATGAATGGACCTGAGTACTGACGGCTGTTCGCCAGCCTGCAGCATCATGTTCTGTGTTGCTTGTTAGCATACCTACTGCTACCTGGTATGCAATTTGGCATGTCCAAAGTGCACCAAAATGACACCATACACCTCTGCAGAATATGTGGTGCCCCAACTGGGCATCTATAAGGTTCCTATTGTGCATGCATGCTACAGCTTAAGAGTCTGCTGTGCAGCCAAACAGCCCTCAGTAGAGGGTTTCCATTTTCTTGGCAGCAGAGTGCCATTTTTGTGTGTAAACAGTTCCAAACAAGATACAATAATTGTCTATTGTGTCACGTAACTTTGCAGTGTGTTTATATTTGTGTAATTTTAGCCTCCTGTGGTCTAATTGTGAATGCATCAATTGCTCACACTAACCAGAGATTCTTGGGGTGGGCTCTGATCCTTTACCATCCAACACATTCCAGCAACACAATTGCACCACCATCCAACACGATTGCACATTGCCTGGTGGCCAGCATAATTTGACAGCTTAAGTTGTATGTGCCTGACATACCTGGTCATGGTCTGATATCTGACTCTGTTGTCTGACCTTGAGAGTTGTAACTGCTGCCACCAACTGCAGGTCATGGTAGTTATTGGTGAATAGCTGATTGACTTGCATGTTTCATCTGTTTTGCTGGTGCATGAATAGTGTCATCAAGTTATGTCCATGTTTATAACTTGTCCATTATTTGACTGAGGCTTTTTTGAAAGAGAGTACATGCAGAATGCATGGAATTGCTTTAAGTTTCTAGCTGTTCCAGCTACCTATTCACATTTGTTGTAATTTATTGGATGATTGATGGTAATACATGTTAGTTAAATATTCATCTTTAGGCATGCATGTGCATTCTCTATTATATCTGCAGTCTACACCAACTTAATGTCTTTACACCAACAAGCAAGCCAGCAAGCCATTACAAATACACATGTCTAGCAGGCATGCTAGTCAATGCATAACATACTGATGCATACCCATATTGGAATATTCTTCCTAGTACCAACTATTTTTTGGCAATCATTAACTTATTGTTACACAAATGTGCACTTCTCTGGGACTGACTATATTTCAAGGTATTTGCATTTGCTTTACAGTGCTGTTTTCAAGAAGCTCCAGTCACTTTGTGCACAAGTTATGTAAACACTTACTATACGCATTATGGAAAACCTTGCTTGTTTGCTGCAGGCTGGGTATCCTATTCTCAATAGATAAGATTGAGTACTGTTGATTCTTAAAGAATGACATAACTTACGATGTTAAGTCAGTGTTATTTGACACAGTCAACCACTGTTAACTTTGAACTGGTTGAGTGGTTGCAGATGCAGATGCTACCTCAGGCTGATCATTTGATGTGAGATAGTCACAGTTCACTTAGGCTGCTTAGCTTGCTTATATTTGCATTGCATAGGTTGCTGGCTGTCAACTTCTAGGTGGGTCTGACTTTGAGGTAAGGAATTTTCTGCTGGTGTTATTTTGTTAATTTATTGTTAATTCTCATCAGAAAATCGTCCACGCCTAGATGAAATATGCCACCATGCAGTACAGTGAACAGTGATTGTGATCATACAGCTGTACCAAGTAGTGATATTGATATGATAGCATCTGTGAAAAAGTGGCTTTAGTATTGGCAGCCATAGCCTGTAGGTTAGGTCCAGATCTCAGATTGACAGTTTGTCAGATTGTTTCACTTGCTCCAGTCACTTGTCATCTTTACTAAATTGGCTCCAGACACCATTGCCACAAGCTGTCCTTGGCAGTAGTCTCTTCTACTACAATCGTGCATGCATATATCCTGATGTGATCATGTCAGATCATGCTGCTATGTGTATATATTTTGTTTGTATCACCCAGCTGATACCATTCATTAATAATGGCTAACTAGTAACTGCTGTTAACTTCAAATGTGTATTTAGGGCAAAGAAACTGTATAGTCTTTTACAAGACAAAAACAAAACACATATAGACAGAGAATATGTGCCCTGTGTCTTACTCTAGATACTAGTTTTGTTGGATAATCAATGTCATTTTGTGACAATGTAGAACAAGAAGTAAAATGTGTGAGACAGACATTTGTTGAGCTGCAGATTCACACATGTTCTGTCTTATTGTCTATCATTATAATAATGGGAGTCATGCATTCTTGGCAGATGCAGTGCCTGTTAACCCACATCATCATCATCCGAATGCGTTATGTTATGTTATGTTATGTATGTTATCATCATCCATCATCATCATCATCCATCATGCTGACAGGCTGCTGCCGGCTCGTCCCCCCTGACTCCTGACCTCTCACTGGCCAAAAGACTGCGGCTCGTTTCTGAGAACACCCTCTGCCTCTCTGCCCCGTTCCAGAGAATCCGCTGGCCGCCCCCCGAGAGCTCGCGCCATGTCTGACGAGCGCGGCTCTGACGACGAGCTGCACCGCTGGGAGAGCCAGTGCTTCAGCGAGGTCGACTCGCAGCCCAACTACGAGCTGCAGCTGCAGGAGCAGCGCGAGCTCACCAATCAGAAGCTGTGGCACCTGTTCCAGAACAGCGCCACCTGCGTCGCCCACCTGCACAAAGGTGGCGAGGGGGACGCTTGGTGGCAGTGTGGGGAAGATTGTGGTGTTTGGTGGAGGGAGTGGGATGAGGGATGCTGTTGTAATGTGGTGTAAGTAAACATGTGGGAAATGTGCGGAGGATAAATATTGTTGTTAAAAAGGGCAGCATTCCTTAGAAGTTTTTATTTTATCTTCTGAGAAACCCCATTTTAATTACCAACATTCAATTTATTCAAGGGTGCACACTAGTGTGCTACCTGCTGATTATCACAAATATATGTAATCCACACATCACCGTGAACTTGAACTTTCATGGCAATCACCTTGTCATCTGCCTGGCTCTGCAACACACTGCGTTCACAGTTAACTAGTTAACTGAACAGAACCTTTTGTGCTGCGCAGGCCTAGGCCACATATGCCATCCCACTGACTATTTTTACCCCCCCCCCCCGCCCCCCCGCTCTCCTCCGACAGGAGCCTACAGTGGAGGAGCGACCTCTGAGCGCGCGGCTCCCGTGGATGCCATTCACAGACGGCGGCCGGACTCCGGTCACTGCCCTCTATTAAAGGTGAGAGGACAGCCGGAAGTCATGCTCTCTGTTGTCCACTTCACGCTCACAGGGGACTGTGTACTGCAGTAGGTTTGGTTTGATTTGTGGACCAAGCACCTTTCTCTTGGATCATCGTGCCTAGTTGGGAACTCTCACCCTGTTCCGAGGGTTTTATTTGGGGCCGTCGAATGGCAGTTAACTGGGGAGTTCGGACTCCTACCCAGAATGGCATAACTGGGGAGTGTCTGGCTCCTACCCAGGAGATGGCAGTAAATGGGGAGTGTCCGGGCTCCTACCCAGGAGATGGCAGTAACTGGGAAGTGTCCGGGCTACTACCCCAGGAGATGGCAGTACGGGAGTGTTCCGGGCTCCTACCCAGGAGATGGCAGTAAATGGGAGTGTCCGGTCCTACCCAGAGGATGGCCCAATAACTGGGAGTGTCCGGAGCTCCCACCCAGGAGCAATTGCAGTTAGTGGGGTCTACCCAGGAGGATGGCAGTAACTGGGGAGTGTCTGGCTCCTACCCAGGAGATAGCAGTAACTGGGGAGTGTCCAGGCTCCTACCCAGGAGAGGCAGTACCTGGGGAGTAGCCGGGCTCCTACCCAGGACGATGGAGTAACTGGGAGTCCGGGCTCCTTACCCAGGGAGATGCAGTACCGGGGAGTGTTTCAGACTCTTACCCAGGAGATGGCAGTAACTGGGAGTTTCGGGCTCCTACCCAGAGATGCAGTAACTGGGGAGGTCCGGCGTCCCACCCAGAGATGGCAGTTACTGGGGAAGTGTCGGCTCCTACCCAGAGATGGACAGTAAACTGGGGAGTGTTCTGCTCCTACCCAGGAAAGATGGCAGTAACTGGGAGTGTCCGGCTCTACCCAGGAGATGGCTACCTGGGAGTGTCCGGCTCCTACCCAAGAGAAGGCAGTAACTGGGGAGTGTCCTGCTCTTACCCAGGAGATGGCAGTAACTGGGGAGTGTCCGGCTCCTGCCCAGGAGATGGCAGTAACTGGGGAGTGTCCGGCTCCTACCCAGGAGATGGCAGTAACTGGCGAGTGTCCGGCTCCTACCCAGGAGATGGCAGTAACTGGGGAGTGTCCGGCTCCTGCCCAGGAGATGGCAGTAAACTGGGGTAGTGTCCGGGCTCCTACCCAGGAGATGACAGTAACTGGGGAGTGTCCGGCTCCTGCCCAGGAGATGGCAGTAACTGGGTAGTAGACCACATCGTCATTTGCCGAATTCAGATTTATGAACATGGGGAGTGATTTTTTATGTGTCTTATGTTCTAAGCATGACTCAAAAATAATTTTCAAAAATTTCGCAAATTTATCCAACCGGGTTTTGTGATTTGTAAACGCCTGCAAACGCCGTTTCGGCGTTGCAGTCTCCTATTGTAACGTTATTGTGTTATCGTCAGTTTAACACTTTCTGATATGCTATGTTTTTCTTTTTATTTTTACGATCGGAAAAGAGCAGTGGTGACTTAAAGAGTACTGAGTGAATTCGGCGATGCACAGGAGTATTACAATGTTATTTGGCAGTCGCATGGGTTACAATAAACGCTTTAATGGTTGTCACGTGTAATGGAAATGGCGGAGTTAAAAAAGATTCCCCTTGTGCGAAAAGCTGAATCCCTAAAGCACAATAACCTGCAAAGTCAGACTTGATCTCTTATCTTTATAGGTGTACGATGTATACACTCAGCTTGTCAATTTTAACCTGTAATGAATACTTTAAACAGAATCAAAGAGGCCACAGGATCACAGGATGTGAAAGATTATACATCCGGCAGATTTGGACATGGTCCTTCTTTGATTTCATCGCGCCTCCAGTCAGGGCTCCGTGAGACGTTCTCGCGCCGATGAATCCGTCGCTTTTTTCGTGTCCGAAGACAGTCTGAGAGGTGGCTGTGACCTCCTTCACACAGCATTCGCTACTTTGGCCGTGTACTGGGTACTTGCCTGCCTGCATGGGACCGCACTTCATTCCCTGATTTGGTGATCAGTGAATGTGCTGGTAATTACCGGCTCGTTGTATTCTGTTTCCCAAACATATTAGTCCCTGACGCTGCGGCGTCCTTGGTTGAGAAACATCTTGTGTCTCGTGCAAACTTCCGCACTGCCTCGCTCTCGCTGTTTCTTTTCGCCGCACCTCATACCTTATTGCACGGCGAATGCCCACGATCCCCTTTCGTCCTCACTCAGAAAAGGAATTGGAGAAGCATTTCGAGTGAGCCACCAAAGCGGTGGACTTCATTTCGGGAACTAGCGGATGCTACTGTCCGGGGCTCTACCGTGAATTACTGCATCTGATTCAGGCGATGTGTGCGGTTGCCACCCTGCAACCAGTGGTTACGCATCTTGGCTCAATCATGTTGAGATAGTACACGTCAATGATGTATTCACAGATCATTTTCGATTTTGCTTTGCATTTTGTCCCTTAAAATTTTGACGGCTCACCCAGAGGCGACGAAAGAGATTGGCCGTTGTTAACCACATACTATGGGGTCACCCAGTGCGTATCGGTCCAATTAACCATAGCAGGTGGTTAGCAACGGCCACCCAACCCAACGACCAACACATAAAAAATCACTCCCCATGTTCATAAATCTGAATTCGGCAAATGACGATGTGGTCTACTGGAAGGTGTCCGGGCTCCTACCCAGGAGATGGCAGTAACTGGGGAGTGTCCGGGCTCCTACCCAGGAGATGGCAGTAACT